>VDFB02352191.1:0-37733 GCA_007258455.2 Sequoia sempervirens | reverse complement strand
CTAATGTAGTATTAAGCCATTGTACTCCCAAAACAATATCTGCTTGCACCCATGGATATCATACATTGGGGTATCAAGTTGATAATCTCCCATGGATATTAATTTAATGCTATGATACTTCCACACTGAACAACTAACTGTACCACCATCTACAATCAAAACTTGAAACTCTGGAGCTAGATATATGAAACAATTTAGACGAGTAGCTAACTTTTTGTTGATGAAATTATGAGTACTACCTGAGTCGATCAACACTGTTACCTTCTACTTCTTTAGGAACCCCACCACCTTGAGAGTTTGTGGAGCACTAAAACCTAAGAGTGCATGACAAGAAATGATTGGTTGAGAATCATGTGATTCCTCATTTTACTCCCTTTCATCTTCTAGTATGGGTTCTCCTCTTCTTCCTCATTGGGACCTTCAATATAAAACAATTTCTTTTCACTACATTTATGTCCTCGACTGTATTTGCTATCACAATTGAAACACAAGCCTTTTGCTCTTTTATCCTCAATTTTTTGTGGAATCAACTTATTAGGTTGTGTTGAATATCCTTTCTCTCTTGTCACATTAGCCCCTTGCTTCTTAGGAATCAAATACTTCTCCTCTACCCTGTGTGCTAAGATAAAAGACTCATTTATGGAACTAGGGCTAAACATGCATACCTCATGTTGAATGTGATCCTTGAGACCACCCAATAATAAGTCATTCAAGTTTTCCTTCATAATTGTATCCACTCTTAAGGATAGATTTTGGAATTGCTGAATATAATCCTTAACCGATCCTGTTTGTTGAAGTTTAGCTAGCTAGCTGAAGAAGTTATCTGTGACGTTATTGCTATATTGTGCTTGGAGTTCCTCTATAAAAATTGACCATGAGACGTTGAGCCCCTTTTTCCTTCGATGAGTACAAAGCCAACGATACCAAATGAATTGATCTGGTTCTAGATATAGGGAAGCCATCGTGACCTTTTGTCTATTTGGGATGTGGTGTACTTCAAAAAAATTCTCCATTTGGTTTATCCATGTTAGAGGATCCTTACCATCGAACTTGCGCATATCTACCTTAGGAAATAAATTCCTAGATCCCATAGGAGTACTAAAGCTTGTGTCAGTGGTAGCTGACCTAGAATTTACACCTTGGGTGCTTGAGAACTCCTTTCTTGGTTCAGCCATGTAGGTGCTTAACATGTTTCTTAGGTCACACATATCCATCTTAATTGAGGAAATGTCTTCCTTTACCTTATTTATTTCCTCATTATGATTAATATCCTCAATTGTTTCACCATCCTTATCAGGAGTCTTCCCCGGAGTGACAACATTCTTTTTACCCCTTGTTGCAGGCCCCGTCATGATGGAAACCACTAATGTTGAAATAAATCACACAAATGAAACTTAAATTCTCTAAAAAAATTATTTTAATCTTCTTTGGTATGTCTTCAAAAACCCAATAAAAATTAGACTCCAATTCAACAAGATGTACGAGATATGTAGATTCCAAAAAAATAGTGTAGAAACCCTAATTCTGCAATAATTCACTTAATTATGCTCCAATTCTTCTAAAATATGGACTGTAGCTTCTTTAATATGTTCTTCAAAAACCCTTTGAAAATCAGAAAAAAATTCGTGAAAATCTGAAAGATATGCTCTTCCCAAAATCGCCTCCAAAATTGAGAAAAACCTTGCCTCTATGGTGCCAAGATCATACTCTAATACCACTTGTTATGAAATAACTTGCACAATAGAAGAATATGATATGAAATATGCTGCAAATAATTGATAATAACTGAGAATAACAAGCCACTTCGAGGGGGAAAACCTCCAAATATCTCTAATGAGAACACACTTCACAACTTGATGATGAAATAAGACTCACAACCTCCTATATATACCTATTTATGCCTAGGATATCACCTAGGCTGACTTAGACACACCTATATAAGTCTTAGGCCAACCTACAAAACTAAATAACAATATACTAATGATAATATGACTTAATAGAGAATTAAGATAGCCACAAGCCGACTATTCATAACCCAATGTACAATAATATTAAGGGCGTAGCAGAAAAGGTAAAGTTCGCCTCTAGAGGTCAGGTACACCCTTGGAAAGGTCAGGTTTTCCCCTAAAAGAGTTCAGGTTCACCCTTGGAGGTCAAGTTCACCCCTTTGTGAAAAAACTATAAATCTTTTGTTTCCGGTCTCTAGGAGGTCAGGTTCACCTGTTTGTTGGGTTAGGTTTGCCCCTAGAGGTCAGGTACGCCCCTGGACAGGTCAGGTTCACCACTGGAGGTCAGGTACGCCCCTAGATAGGTTAGGTTCACCCCTGGAGGTCAGGTACACCCCTCTACTAGGTCAGGTTCACCCCTCTGCAACCTGCACCTGCAAACACTAAAAACATAGAACACGTGAAAGAACAAGACCTATTTGTGGGTCCCACCAGGCATGCCAAAAATGTGACCAAGTGGAAATACTATTCCAAAAATGAGCAACAACAAGAAATATGCAAGAAACAATAAAAACACCTAAAACCTCAAGATTAGCCTAGTTAGATTCAAAACAACATAAAAGGTAACAAGAAAAAGTTGATTATACCTTGTCTTGAATCGTTCCTTTGGTTGGCCCTTGATGGTTGATTTTGTGTATGCTCCTTGGGTGGCAAAAGATGTTGATATGAGATGCACGATGGATGAGAAATGGATGAGAAGTGGATGAAAATGGATGCAAGTGCAATGATGAGAGCAAAATGCAAAAATAAGCTAAGTTTGGGTCAAGTGAAAAATTTGCAAGACTTTGGCTATGGAATTCAAAAGTTACTAAATGAGAGAAAAGAGGGGGGTATTTATAGAGGAAGTTGAATTATCTAGAGAATTCAATGGTTGAGATTCATCCAACAAGGTCAAGATGAAGGGCTATGGTGAGTTGAGGACTCACAAGCCCTCACATCTTGACATGTGGAATGTGAGATGGCTTAGGTATGGTGATATGCAAATGAGGTGGAAGGAGGGTACATGAGGTGTAAGAAGGAAAAGTACTTTGAAAGTACCTTGGGGGATGATAATATTTCCTCAAAAAGGAACTTTTTGTCTCCAAGTGGGAATGAAAAGTGACTTTTGAGGAATTTTAGAATTCCTCAAAAATCTCCATGGGAAAAGGGAAAGTGGTTGGAGAAATAAATTTGAATTAAAAATTCACATACTTGCAAGAATCTCATGGACAAGACAAGGTTCCAAAAATGTAAGCCTTTGTCTCCATGTGACTTGATGTGACAAGTCAAATTATTCTAGAAGATGCATAGGAAGAGGAGATTCTAGGAGGAATAAATGTGAATTTAAAATTCACATGGGAAAGAGGGTCAATACCAAGAAAGACAAATGAAAAGGTTGACTAAAAAGGCATGTTAAATGTGGCTAATGGCTTTGATTAAGGTTGTGCAAACACATGATTAGGAGGATTAATTAAAGATTAGAGGCAAGTGGAAAATGTTGGAGGATGTGACATATCTTAATCATAAATTAATTACATTAATTATGATTAGAAGAGGGTTAGGCAGCTGAGAGGGATTAGAGACCAACAATTTTCAAGGTATACAAAATTTTCAACCAATAATTTTTGGTGACTCTGCTAGGGATCTCAAACACACATCAAACACATTCATAAGCCTCTCACTTATGTTTGAAGTCTAGTGTCTTTCGATTTCATAAAATTTCTTTGGGTTTTTGTTAGTTCTATACACTAGAAGGAATCTGTTATTACGTTCATCGTAAGAAGGGTCAAAATTCTCAAGAAATTTCTCCAGGTGAATAGGCTAAGTTTGAGTTGTCACCAATATATCCTCTCTTTCACGAACTACTAGTTTCCCCCCATCCAAGAAGAAAAATCCTATTCCAAGTGAAGTTTCACCTTTCTTTTTAAAGTCATTAATTCCTTCCATTTCTATTATGGTTGCCACTGTTGTTGTCGTCATAGCTGCTGCTACTCTTGCAGGTCCTTGGGGAGTAGCTTTTGGTCCTTTGGCTTTAACACCACCTCTTCATGCTCTTCCACAAGGTTCCCGAAAGAATCTACCTAAGTTTTATAGAGATGGTAAACAACATATAGATGAGCATGTCAAGTCCTTTTATATGGCATGTGGTGTTCTTGGAGTAGAGAATGAAGATGTTGTTGTTCACCTTTTTGTGGAAACTCTTCAAGGTATTGTTGTGGATTGGTTTTATAATCTTCCTATTGGTTTGATCATGTCTTGGGCTACACTTAAATACAAGTTCGAGGAACATTTTAAACCTATGGAAGATGAACATGCTTTGTTGGCTCAACTGACTCAGATGAAGAAAGATGTGCATGAAGGCATGCGAGAATTCATTGCCAAGTCTAAAAAGTTAGCAAATAGAATTCCCACTTCTTTTCAACCTACTCTTGAAAATATTAAATGTTTCTTCATCAATACACAACTTCCAAAAGTTAGTTTTCTGTTGAGACAAGAAACTCCAACAGATTTGGCCACCAAAATTGAAGATCATTTAATCTTAGCTGGAAAAAAAAAAAGATCCTAATTGGTCAAAGGGAAATTCTTTGACAGATGTGTCTTCATTAGGCACTACTAATTCTATGGTGAAAAAATTGGCAAACGAACTTCTTGCTTTAAAGAAGCAAGTAGCTCAAAATTCTTTTGCTGCACCTTACAAGGATATTCCAAGGCATCCATATCCTAATTTTGTTGCTAGTTATGCTATGAAAAAATAGTCCAAGCTTCCTCCTGCTTTTGAGAGGCTTGCACTTGAACCACCACGACAGAAGGCAACAGTTGGTTATTTTGAGACTGATCAAAATGAATCTTGGTATTTGATAATCAATCTAATGATTTTGTTGCTCCATACCAAGAAGAGGAAGAAACAACTGGTGACTCCACTATAAGGTATATGCACTATGATGATTTAGTACTAGCTGAAAAAGTTCATGGTCAAGCATTTTTTGTAATAACCCAATCCCAGACAAAGTTGGATCAACAAGAAGAAGTAGCAAAAACCACAAGTGATTCTCAATTTCCTGTTACTATTTCTAAAAGAGGAACACCTCTGCCAGTCCTTCCTAATGATACATCAAAAAATCAAGTGGTGAAAATACTCCTTTTGCTTGTTTAGGTAATCTGAAGTCTAGTATGCCTAGCTCTAAACCTCAAATTGATAATATTCATTAGTCCTTAGCAATTTCATTTAAAGCCTTTAATATTATTGATCATGCTAGGAAAACCAAAATTCAAACGTCTGAAGTTGAATATCTGTAAACTAATCCTGATCAATTTGATAGGTTAGTTAATTTTTTCAAAAGCAAGGATAATCGTCCTATATATGAAAGTACTCCTATTTTTGAACCCAAGAATTTTCCCAAGAATTTGGTAGTTATTCCATTTGTTGTCCCAAGAAAATTAGAACCTTTGTATATTTCATTGTTGATTAATGGTTTCCAACTGAGTAATTGTGTCCTAGATTTTGGTGCTTTTGATAATGTCATGTTTGCTAAGGTAGCTCATGCCTTAGGGCTGAATTTGACTAAAACTTCCAGTCATTATTACTCTATGGAGAATAAGCAAGTGCCTTTAATCAAGAAAATTAAAGATGCTCAGTTTGCTTTTACAGCCTTTTCTGAGAAGAAGATAAAAATGAATGTTTTAGTAGCAGATGTACATGCATCTTATGGAATGTTACTTGGTCATAACTTTTGTAAGGATGTAGGAGGTGAACTTAATATGGATATGACTGAAGCAAGGATACCTGTCAAAGGTATTGTACAAAAATTGGTACCTGAAAGAGAGACTAAGTACATAGTGGTCAAATCTAATTATCCTCATGCCAAAATTCTTTGGGAATTATTGATGAAGTTTCTAAGTTTGCTAAAGATTGGTCTTCAACTGGATCAAATTATTCTTTTCTTTCAACAAGTGAAAGTTTCACTAATGTTGGCAATGATCAAGCCTTAGAAGTAAGCTCTTCTGGTTCTAATATCATGGTTGAAGATACTTCATCTTATCTTACAAATGAGAATATTAAATCACTTCCTCAAGTGGTAGAGGTTAATTCTTTCTCTATGGAAGAAGTTCATTCTTTCTCTATGGAAGAAGTTCATTCTTCTCCTATGGAAGAAGAAAGCACCCTTTCTTTTCAAGATTCATCTATTTCAAACAAAGGTAGTTTTAGCAATTCTAGTAATACTAATAGCTCTAACGATATTTGGACTCTTGAGTTTGATGGTAGTTTTGTTGCTAATGGATCTAGAGTTGGGATTGTTCTCATTTCTCCCAAGGGAGAGATTTTCCCTTACTCTTTTAAGCTGCAATTTTCCAAAACCAACAATACAGTTGAATATGAGTCACTTTTGTTGGGGATGAATGTTGCGCTAAAAAGAGGAATCAAGCATCTTCATGCTCAAGGAGATGTAGAGTTAGTGGTTTGTCAAATAAATAATGTGCATCAGACAAGGAATGATAGACTTAAACACTATCGCAATCTTGTATGGGGAAATACTGAAAATTTTGATGCTTTCAACATCTTAGTTGTTCCGCGCGAATTTAATGATAGAGCAGTTTCTCTTGCAGTTTTAGCTACTCTTATGGTTCCACCTCTTGATTTTAATCAAGATAAGTATATTATTGAATTAGTCTGCAAACCCAGTGTACCTAACAATTGGGATCATTGGAAATTTTTTAATGATGACAAACAGATTATTAATTTTCTGCAAATTGAAGATGGTTTCAATAACTTGTATTTTGAATGAAGTAATTCTTCTTCTTCTTCTTCAAATTCAATGTCAGATACTTCATCTAAACTAGATGAAGAAATTCTTCAACTGAAGGGAAATAAAATTCCCAAAGGTTTGATTTCACTTGAAAAACTTTTTGATAAGCATGATCGCTATATCAAAAGGCAACAACAAGTCAATTCTTATTCTAATATGGGGTATGAGAAGTGCAATATTGGATCTAAAGATGGTCCCAAGATGGTAACAATTGTACTCCAGAAGAGAGAGATCAATTTATTCAACTTTTACGTCAATACAGTGATGTGTTGGCTTATTCTTATGATGATCTCAAGACTTTTCAACCTGATGAAGTTCAACATGATATTCCTTTGAAACTTGGTGCAACACCTTTCAAACAAAAGCAACATCAATATAATCCTAAAATTTCAAGTACTATCCATTCAAAAATTTAGAAAATGTTGGATGCTCAAATTATTTTTCCTATCCATCATTCAACATGGGTAGCAAATATAGTTCCAGTGTGTAAGAAGAATGGAGAGATCCGTATCTGCGTGGATTTTCGAAACCTTAATCAATTGTCACTAAAAGATAATTATCATTTTCCAATTATGGATCAGGTATTGCAAACAGTAACAGGTGCTCAAATGATGTCCATGCTGGATGGATTTTCAAGTTATAATCAAATTGAGGTAAGTGAATCAAATCAACACAAAACTACTTTTACTACTCCTTGGGGTACATTTGCATATCGCAAGATGCCCTTTGGATTAATTAATGTAGGAGTGACTTTTCAGAGAGCTATGGATCTATCTTTTCATGGTATCTTGGGAAGATATATTGTTGTATATTTAAATCTTACTGTCTTTTCCAAAGATTGTGAGAATCATCTCTTTCATTTGCAAGATGTGTTGGAAAGATGTCACAAGCATGGTATCTCTCCTAATCCTAAGAAGTCATTTTTTGGGGTAATAGAGGGGAAAATTCTTAGACATATTGTATCTGAAGAAGGGATCAAAATTGACCTAGAAAGGATTAAGTCTATACAAAATCTTCTTTTTCCAGCTAGTAAAACTATAGTCTATTCCTTCTTTGGAAAGGTTAATTTCTTGAGAAGATTTGTACCAGAATTTGTTGAGAAGACTTGCCATATAGTTGATATGATGAAAGGGAAAACTACTTTTCATTGGAGTGTTGAAGGTAGAGTTGCTTTCATTGAAATCAAGGACTCAATTGCTCACACACTAGTGCTAGTTTGTCTGGACTATACCAAAGACTTTATCGTGTATAGTTATGCCTCTGAGCATACTATGTCTGCTATTTTAATGTAGAAAAAATCATAAGGAATGGAATCTCCTATTTCTTTTATGAGTTTTCCATTGAAAGCTCATGAAATAAAATATTCTTTGGCTAAAAAGAATGATTTTGTTGTGGTAAAAGTAGTCAAGTATTTCAGATTTTATATTCTGATTTCTCATACTGTTGTTCTAGTTCCTGATACAGCAGTTAAATCTATTCTAACACAAGATTTTTGTACAAAGAGAGGCAATTGAGTGGCTAAGATCTAGGAATATGATCTTGAAATCAATCCTACCAAAAATTTTTGTGGAAGAGGTCTTTGTCAGCTTATGGCTGAAAATGATTCAAAGGAACAAGAAATGGATGTTTCAAAGGATCTTCCTATGGTATTATTTGTTAGCACGACTGATGAATGGTAATCAAATATAGCTTATTTTCTAACATATGGTGAATTTCCAACACATTTTTCATTCAAGGAAAAGAGGAATGTAAAGCTTAAGGCAACAAAGTATGTTCTTTAGGGCACCGGTTTGTACAAACATGATATTGATGGTACTTTTCTCTATTGTGTTGATAAGGCACAACAACTTAAATTATTAGAATCTTTTCATAATCTAGCATGCGGTGGGCATTTTTCTGCTCCAATAACTTACCACAAGATTTTGAGAGCCAAGTATTATTGGCCTACACTTTTTCAAGATATTTTCAAATGGGTGTGCAAGTGTACACATATTCAACAGTTTGTAGGCAAGCAAAAATTCGTAGCACTACCTCTAAAGCCAGTGGTGATTGAAGAACCCTTCCAACAATGGGGAGATAATTTTATTGGTGTTATTAAACCTTCTTCTAGTGCAGGTCACACCTATGTTCTCACCGCAACTGATTACTTTACCAAGTGGGTGGAGGCAATACTAATAAAACATGCTACTTCAGAAGTAGTATGTAGATTTTTCAAGGAGAATATAATTTCAAGAATTAGAGTTCCACATAAGATTGTGACTAACAATGTAGTTGCTTTCTCTTCTCATGAAGTAACTCAGTTTTTTTTATTATGGTATCACATTGGCTCATTCCTCTGATTATTACCCTTAAGGTAACGGTCAAGCAGAATCTAGTAACAAGAATTTAGTTGTTATCATATGTAAGCTTGTGGAGAAAAATCAAAGGTCTTGGCATAAGGCTCTTTATGATGCCTTATGGGTAGATAGGATTACACCTAAAAGAGCCATTGGTATGTCTCCATTTTAGCTTCTTTATGGGACAAATGCAGAGATACCTATCACTTTAGAACTTCCTACACTAAAGTTAGCTAAGACAATTAAAGATGAAATATTTGAAAGCGTTGTCGACAAAAGGATAATGTTCCTTCATCAATTGTAGGAATAGAGAACCCAAGTAGTAGACCGGATTGTTGAACATCAAAAACAAGTTAAAATTATTTTTTATAAGAAAGCTAAGCAGAGAGCATTCCAAGTTGGTGATTGTGTTTTATTGTGGGATAAAAGTAGAGAACCAAAGGGCATGCATGGAAAGTTTGATTCTTTTTGGCGAGGACCTTTTACTATTCATCAGGTTGCTAGTGAAAATAGTTATTTGCTATCATATTCAGATGGTACTCCATTTGCGTTGCCCTACAGTGGACAACACTTGAAACATTTCTTCGAGTAAAATTCCAGATAATTTTTTTGTACATAAGTCCTTTTGAGTCTTTTTTTTATTTATTTGTTTCTTCTTTTGGTCGCTGACTCCATTGCCCAATGGTTGGATGAAGGCACTTAAAGATATAGCTTCTATTCCTTTCCTCTTTCTCATACAGACGAGTGAAAGTAATTCCCCAATCAGAGCCAAATGTTGCCCTCAGTTTTTGCAAAGAAAAAAATAGACAACCTATACAAATTTCTCTCTAAAAATTCCTATTTTTGGCTACTCTAATGCATGTTTCTCATGGGAAAATTGTGCCTTGTATATTCTATAAGGTTTGTTGTTGTCTTGGTCATTTTCATTTTGGTTTTGTGTCTATTTTGGTCTTGCTTTTGTGTCTTTTCTTCCCTTGATCGGGTTTTGAACGTCTTACTGCAAGTAGGAAACTCTCAAGTTCTAAAATGTAAGAGACATTTTACTTGCAATCAACTACTTGAAACCTGATTTCTTTTATTGGTCTTTTGGTCACTTTTTATGTTTTATTGTTAACTTGTGTTGGGGGTCTTAAAACCCAATTTGCAAGTTAGAAAGCAATTACAAGTTATGAGTTTTTTTTTTGTCATGTTCACTTGTAATGGGGGTCTCAAAACCCGAATTACAAGTTATAAGTTGAGAACAGGACAATTCACTTGCAATTGGACCTTGAAGACATGATTACAAGTTCAAACATAGGGTTTTATCTTTAAAGTTCACTTGTAACTTGTAATGAAAACTCTGACTAGCTTTAAAGTCACTTGCAATGGCGTTTGAAAATATCGACTCCATCTTGTAATTCGAGTTTTTTCTCAAGCATGCATTCTTGTTTGAGAAACCCAATTTTTTTGACGTAGTCTTTTCCATTATTCCTCTCTTGGCATGTTTCTTTTCTCTTCTTTCCTTTGTTCCTATGTTTCTTGAGAAGATTAAATGATTAGCTGATTGTGTTTGAAGAGGAGTATCTATCCCATTTTATTTATAAGTGTTGGTTGTAGCTCAAAGGTTTTATTTTTATTTCTTTAGCTATGCATTTTGGATTTTCAAGGTACGTTTTGGTCTTATTTTGTTTTATCTTCTATTTTCCATTCTTCATTTCTTCTTGGTGAATATTATGATGCATTTTCAAAATGCATTGAAGAACATAGGATTTCATCTTTTGCACACTTACAATTGGGTCTCCAAGACCCAACTGCAAGTAAGGAATACATTCATTTTCCTTCAAAACACTTGCATTTGCTTCCACATACTTCACATTCACTTGAAAATCCATTTACCTACTTTTCATCTACCATTTCATGTTCCCTTCACTTGCAATTGAGTCTTCAAGACCCAACTGCAAGTATGCATTAACACAAAAATACATTTTTGCTTGCAATTGGGTCTCCATGACCCAATTACAAGTCAAACTTGCAAATGGTCTTCCTAGATCCGATTTCCCCCATCGTTGTCCAAAGTATATTTGCCAAGCATCTTTGTACCATAGCAATATCATAAGTTCAAAACCCAAACAAGTCTTGATGAGATTGCTAGTTTCTCAAATTTTGATATCATGGAATCACCCATAGCTTTTCAAGATGTTCTCACTCTTCTGAATTTTCATCATAGTGTTTCAAATTCTTGTTCAATGAAAGAAGAGCCAATATCACCTCCAAACAAAAAGATGAAGGCTAAATATGATAAATATTTGAATGAGATTTCTCCCTCCCAGGTGGTTTCTCTCATTGATGAGATTAGAGACATGGAGATCAGGCATGCTGACATGTTTGAGTTCTTAAAAAGAACAAAGGACTCATCAACTCATGATATGCAATTGCTTCTCAGAAGTCATATTCATTTAGTCTCTTCATTTCTAGTGGTTGCCTTAGAACTAGAATTTGTGCTTACATGTGTCACTCATTTTGTTGAGGAAACAAGAACAATCATGGATGATGATGGAAATGTCATAATAAGTTTGGAGACTGAAATAATTGATAAAATCTTCAAAGTACCTATTGCTCCGTTGTATGTTGATATCACAATGAAGAATGCTACAAATCATTACAAACAAAGAAAAGCATATTGCAATAGACACATCAATGCTAACTAGTTGAAGACTCCTTGAAATTTCTTTTCCAGATGGCCCAAGTAGCAATATTCTGACTTTATTGAAGAAATAGGTGATATGATTACACTTCTCAGTAGGTTAGCAGGTTTGAGATTTCTAATGTATTTAAAATTTGGATGTACAAGTACATTGTGGTTATGAGGAAAGGTCAGTCTCATGTTTTTTGGGGATAATTTATTAGTGACAACTTGTGTAGACAATTGGAACAAGTTCATACTACCTACACCTTTTATATGAATTCATTCTTGGTGTATATTGTTGCATCTCTCAAACAGTTTCCTAGTCTTTCTACAAACGGGAATAGATCATTGGTTCTAGTTTGGGAATATTATTCAATCAGCTAACTCTGAAGCCCAATAGGCATCATTACAGAAGAGTATGGGATGCTTTCTTCAATTACTTTATGTGTTTTTTTTTAAATCACTCAAAGTTAGAAGAGTTTTCGAAGCAGTCTGGAAGAAAGTGAATGAATATGGTTGTTTGTTTCTGTAGTTTCCTACTTTCACTTATATGAGAGTTGGATGTTTTACGGGATGACCATACATGTTACCTTGGTATCCTACTAATAGAATTATTCTAATTGAGTTAGCAAGACAACTGATGGAGGTTCATGCTATACAACTTGTTAATCACAAGTTAGGTATAACTATCTCTTCTCACAATCCATTACAGATTGGACGATATTCTATAAACACTTCTCAAAGAGCCAAGGCAATGGATGTTGAGCTTCAGGAAATTAAGTTGAAGAAGTTCAATGCAAGAGAAGACTTTGAATACCGTGGAATGAAAGATAAAATCAAGAGAGCCTTTGCTCATGTTCATCGCCTTGAAGATATATGGGTGGATCTTCGTCCTAGAGAAGATATAAGAAGAATGGATTACAACAGGCTTACCTTAGAGTAGATTGTGGATCTTAACTTAACCAAAATCCCTAAAGGGATGGTAGATGATGGAGAAATAATAGATCCAAAGTACATTGAAGAAAGAGTTTCAAGAGCTCCTTTCCCATCCCCACGATGGTCTAAAAAAGAGTGTGATTCTATCCTTGACCATTTTTAGCCCATCCTTGCTAATACCAATGCTTGGTTAAAGGATAATAATTTCAAAACCATCAAAATCAAAAGTGATGCAAAGAATGATTTGGCTGGTCTAGTCAGGTAAAGGTCTAAAATTAGAGACAAATCTAAAGAAGGAGCTTCTTCTTGCACAAGAATCAAGTTGAGGGTTAGTAGAGCTTTGGTAATTCCTCCACTAGAAGTGTCAACAAAAGGAAAAGATACATCACAAGTGTAGGTACATGTTCTTAATGATGAGGATGATACTTATGAAGAAAATACAACAGAATCACCTCCTTCAATAGTTTCAGATTATCCTCATGCGGTTATTCCTCAACTATCCATGGATATTAACACAGATGTAGATTCATTCTCCATTGTATTTGTAGATCATGTGGAGCCTAGTACAATTGTTGGTGCTAGTATAGAGATTCCTATTGGAACTTCTCATGAGGACTTGGAAAGAATTTTTGATGATAATCCTTCTTATGTGGCCATGTCCAACGTTCCTTTCTCGGAGGTTGATACTTCTACTTTGAGTTTTGATAAGTTTATGTTAGAGGCAGATCATATGTTGTCATCTCAACAAAATCCTATTGCAATTCAAACTGATACTTCTCCGAAGGTGACAACTATGGTATAGGTAAAGCCTATTTCTTCAAAAATCATAGTTGTTGTCTCTAATGTGAGATCATTAGAATTACCCTCATGGTTGATTTTAATTATTCCTAAAAGGAAAAAGTAGGAAATCTCTCCTCATGTATTTGATTTTCAACAAATTATAAAACCTAAATCTAGGGTTGTAAAGAAGACAAAGAAAGTCTCACGGGTGATGATAAATGAAAATCAAATGAGATATGTAGAGATAGACGTTGACCCATTCATTGAGAAGCCACCTGAAGAAATGAAACTATCATATTACAGGCTTACCAAGGTTGAACTTGCAAAAAAACACATTCTAGTCTTATGCATGATGCCACAAATTCAATAGCCTCATTAGTTCAAAGATATGATGAATTACTAGCAAAGAAAAGTGAGCTCAAAGAGAAGAATTCACAGCTCATCACAGTGATTCAAAAAATAACAAACTCTTCAGAGCGAGTTAATCCATTAACTTCTTTTACCTTTGAAGAATTAGTCAAGTAATTGGAGAAGATTGCACAAAAGGGAAAAGCAATTGATTCTTGGGCAGCTCAACTGATTGATCAAGGTATACCAATGATTGAAAAAGCACTACCAGAGCAACAAGATTTAAGATGAATCAAACTTTGGAAACTTTCAAGCTAAGTTTGAATTCACTTGAAAAGGATTTGAAAATCTGGCATGAGATCAATCAAGTCAAGCTAGAGATTCTACGCAACAATTCAATAATACCAAGCAGAGAAAAATATGTAGAATTTGAAGAAGTTGTGACAAACAAGTCATTGGTTATTGAAGATCTCTTCAATAATGTTTAGGCTATGCTAGAGATGAGTGGCAAGGTTGAGTAGGACATACTTTCAAGCTTTGAGAAATGTCTTACAAGATTCTAAGTCATGAAGGAGAGTTACTTGCAACTAATGTGATTACTACTGAGATAACAACAAATCTTCATCAAGAGTTGGAGTCAGAATAGTTTACTATGGATTCAATGCATAAGTTTGTAAATCCTCGAATGATCCTTGATAAAATGCAAACAGTTCTTGAAGAACACAGAGAAGCAACAGTAAGATATTTTGATGTGATCCTTAAGAATTTTGTGGTTTCCAAGAAAATACTAGGCATTGATCCAGATGAATTTCAAGAAATTAAAAGCAAATTCCAATCTTTCAAAACTAGGACTGAAATGGAATAACACTTTATCTTTATGAATTTTGTTTTCAACAAGTTACATGTAAACACAAATTTTGTAATTGCAAGTGTTCCTTTCACGTGAATTTTTGTAAAATTTAATTACATATGATTATATTACAATTCAAATTACAATAGGACTTGTAATGTTGAATAAGTGAATTGTAGTTAGTTAGTGGTTGAGAGAATTTCTCATGTATCTATGGGTAAATTTCAAGTTCAAGGTTAGAAATGATTAGATCAATAATAAAACCCAAAGAAATTATGAAGCACAAAGAAAGAAAATAATAAAAGAACGATTATACCAGATATTCACGAAGCTTCCATGAATCACCTCCATAACACCTCCTAGCTTGCAGCGCATGATTGATGCCCTCAGATCAAGTGTGTGAGCAATTTGACTATGCCATTGTCCTATGCAAGTTTTGAAGGATTTAAGTAGAATTATGCCTATGCCTATGCCAATTGATAAATGATAATAAATGATAAATGACTATAATGCCTATAATAATCAAAGAGTGGTCCCAAATTATGAACAAAATTGACATTTTATAGAAAACACAATTTTGAATGGACGGACGAGATTGAATTTTGATCGAAACCTAAAATCAGTGGACAAGATTAAATCTGACCATCCCTAATTAGGGTTAGGCAAAAATCCTTAAATGAGTGATCAAGATGTCATCTGAGAAAATCATATCGACGGTGGAGAAAAGATGAGATAATTAATTTTGAAAATAAAGATTTTCAAAATTGAGAAGATAAAGATAGCCTGCTTTGTGAGATTTGAAAAAATTAGATAAAAGATGGACTTAAAAGCAAATTTGATAAAATCAAGAATTTGTTTGCTTTATTTGATTTTTAGAAGAAATCTACCAATTTGAATTAAATCAACTCGAAATATGGATTTTGTGAGACAATAAATAATCTTTTCAGATTATCTACTAAAATGGACTGACAGTTAAGAAAGTGAAATCATTTTAAATAATTAACTTATTTAAAATGAGAGGAATATTAATTTTGGCAATTAAATAATTAAAGATAATTATTCAATTTAGAAGATATGATTAAGAATTAAATAAATTAATGAATTTATTTAATTGTGAGGATTAGTGACATATTAAATAAATAAATTTATTTATTTATTTAATAATCAGGAAGAATTAATGAATTAAGGTGATTAAATAAATTAAGAAATTTATTTAATTAAAGGAAGACTTTAGACAATCAATGACGTATTTAATAAATAAATAAAATTTATTTATTTAATAATCATGAAGAATACAAGGACATGAATGAATTAAACAATTATGAATTATTTAATTAATAGTCGAATGTGGACCAAAGACATAATTAAATGTCATAATTATGCTAGGATGAAAGTGGTAAAAATAGAACTTGCAGGCCTAGGTCATTTTTATGTGTCTACATTTTTCCCCTCTTTGTCAT
The DNA here is from genome assembly GCA_007258455.2 of Sequoia sempervirens. Classification (NCBI taxonomy): domain Eukaryota; kingdom Viridiplantae; phylum Streptophyta; class Pinopsida; order Cupressales; family Cupressaceae; genus Sequoia; species Sequoia sempervirens. The sequence goes on along the minus strand of VDFB02352191.1, from coordinate 21,568 downwards.
AATGTAGCATGTTGCATTGTGACAAAGAAATAAGTCAAAAATATTCCCCAGTGCAAAATAAGATGAGGAACAATGATGAGGAGGGTAGCGGTATGCCCCCTCGAGAGGAAAGACGGGTTCGAAGAACATGGGTGTGCTCTCGAAATTAATGAATAGACTAGAATATGAAGAGAGAGAAAAATGTTAGTGCAAAAGATATGGATAATGAAGATGCAGACTAGATGAAAGAATCCTTCAAAACTTGCCAAAGAACTAATAGACATTGCTTGAATCATCATTGGGTGGTAAAAATGACACAAATGGACAACAAACACCATGATTATGACATAGACCAAGGTGTGCAAGGTCATCCACTTGAAAAACAGACAGTCACAGAAAAGGAATGTCCTAACTCATACTAAGGGCGAAGTTGCCCCAGTATTTTTTTAAAGACAATCCACAGACAGCAGTCAAAGAAAATTAAATAGGTCAGGAGACGTCATCGCACCTCTAAATCCTTCATGGGACATCCTCAAGGTAGCTAGTAACATGACCAAAAAGATAAAACAGTAAAAATATAAGAAAAAATAGTCGAGATAGTCAAAAGATAAGACAAGATAGACCAGAAAGATTAACAGCTATTTTATTTTGTTTTCCAAAGATTGATTTCTTGTCGGTTTGACAGTTTTGACAATTTAAGAGTTTTTCCAATTTGACAGTGTTGACAGTTTGACAAGGCCTATTATTAGGAAGGACACATCCTGAAAAAGGCAAAGGACATTTTGACGAGGTCCAAATCCGAGGACACATCTTGAAGAGGACCAAAGAGTGACGAGACTGACATTTTTTTGACTAATATGTTTTGGCAAGTTGATTGATGTTGACTGTATGATTGATTGGACTGTGTTGTCTGATTTTGACCAATTTTGACATTGACGTTTCGAATGATTGTCTTGTGTCTGAGTTTGACTATGTCTTACTTATTTGATCGATGTGACGATTGTGACAAATGCCATGATTTTATTTAGACCAACCTAAAAGGACTGACCTAATGTCTCAGGGACTCATCGACTAATGGCCTTGCCTACGTAGCAAATGTGCAGAGACAACATAGTTCAACAATGAGATGGACTGACTGACATGACTGACTTTGACTCCATTTTTAGGATTTTGACATTGATTTGGATGTCTTTGTGTTTTTCTTCAGGACATTTTATGATTTTTTAGGTCTTTCTTCAGGACATTTTATGATGTTTTTGTCTTTTTTCATGACATTTTATGATTTTTTTGTCTTTCTTCAGGACATTTTATGATGTTTTTGTCTTTTTTCAGGACATTTTATGATGTTTTTGTCTATTTTTCATTTTATGATTTTTTTGGATTTTGATGTTTAAGAGGATCGTGACAAATGCATATGACTGATGCCTACACATGAGAATCCAAGGACAAACATGATTGTGCCCCTAGTCAAGCTGAATAATAATTGACAAGTGATGACAACATTGTTTGGCGTGGGAAGGACGCATCCCGAAACAACGTGAGGACGATGATGATAATGTGACAAAAGTATGGAGGTCTATAGCTGGGCTAGGAATGCAGTCAAGTAAAATTTTGGATAATGTGCTTGTATGGATTAGACTCGTTGCATTTGGAATGACTTGGTTAGGACTAGATGGGATGATGATTATCCTTAGACCGTTTGACAAGGGAAAGCCAAGATAGGTGACAAGCATGAAAGGATAGGGGGTGGCCTTGGTAAAAGACATGAGACATGAGACTAATGGAATTGTCATATGATTTTCAAGGACTATGTCGTACAAGGACAATAAGACTATGACGGTCCATGACATGATGTTTCGTGAATCATGTATGACCGAAGGATAGACATGTCAAGAGTTTTCCCAAAGCATGATTTATGTGTGCCTATTTTATGTCAAGACCAAGATAGGTGGGAAAAATGCATGGAAATGATAGGGCTTAGATGGACGTTAATGTCATGAGGAAGGCATGGTAAAATGAGACGACTTGCCCCCAAGTATAAAATTCCACATAAATGATTTATTTTACACATGACGCCTGTTTGCCAAGTTTTCATCATGGTACTTATCTAGGGCACCTATTTGCCAAGTTTTCACCGTAGGACGAAATTTTTCTCTTTACTATTTTCTTGACTTTTTTATTTTTTTGGTGTCACCAAGACGCCTATTTGCCAGGTTTTCATCAGGGTGACGATTTTTTAATTTTTCAATTTAATTTTTACTTTTTTGTATTTCTGACTTTGTGGATAGCCTGGATGCTTTAGATGACCACTAACTATTCTGAATCCACTAACGGTGCCAATGTAGAGACTGGTGCCATGATATGCCAATAATGACCTTGTTGAAGGAGTTGTCTTGTCAGGATCATAGCGCTTTCATATAACTGATTGATGTCATCATGGTCCTTTTTGATACTAGAGTTGGCCTTATCAAAATACACACATCGCGATATAGTGCCATGAGAGTCCTTGCGCTAAAGAGTTGCTGCCAAGATGTGATGGATTTGTAATGTGGGATCATTGGACTTTAGATGAGATGTAGGGTTATGACGAATGATGGTAGACATGGAAATATTGTTTGGATGTTTGGATGAATGACTTTTTATTTTCCAAACTTGGGATGGTGGATGATGGATTTTGGAGGGATACTATTTAGAACCAACAGTTTTAGATGCCTTGTTTGATGACCATTTTGAAGGAGGTGGACATTTTTTGTATGTGGGAGTCCTCTTTGCTTGTGGCTCCACATTGTGATTGACTTTTGTATTTGACTGGGTGTCTTTGTTCGATCCATCTTTCTTTGGGATCCATTTTAATTTCATTTGTCCACTTGTCCTTTTGTTTGATTCAATGGCCTTTGACATTTGATTTTGATCTTTTGACTTGTAATACTTTTGTTTTTGTTGGTCCCAAAGGGGAGGTTGATTCATTATAAAATGACGGTTTATGGTGTGGGTGGATGGGGTGTTGGCAACAATCTTATGACAAGGATTTCTCATTGATTCCATTTTGACATTTGTATCTGACAAGGTTGCCCCTAGTATCGAGGAGGTACCATTGACATCATTTGATTTGTTGTCTGAGGAATAGCCAAGACCTTGATGTCTGTAATTTTCCTGAAACTGTATTGGTTCTAGAATGCCTTGCTCCTGTATGCCTAGTCCTTTGCCTTGATACTACATGCTTTGACAGATTCTATTTGCGATGGGGTATTTGTTGTTTTGAAAGTAAGATGCTAACCCATCATTAGTATGTGGATACTGTCACTTGTAATATTTTCATCTACAAGAGAGCCTGCTCTGACAAAGATGGATGACCCTAGTTGATAAAGTGTCTTAGCTTCATTGTCATGTTGGACATATTCCCGACTTATATCTTTGGTTTGATCGTGTGACATGTTAGGTTTAGATGATTCTGTTGGTGCTTCCAAGGCAATGTCGAAGCCATCATTATGTTTAGTGTCATAGAGTCTAATGGTTTTAGCTATAACTTGATCATATGCAAGCATGTCCCTAGTGGAAGATTCTTGTTCTGGAGGAATATCGTCTATGTGTCCCATGGAGGCAAGTGTCTCATCATGGGAAGTGTCAATAGTCGAGGCCTTTATAAGGTCGGAAAGTGTTTGATCATGAATGGTGTAAAGGTCAAGGAGTGGATCATTTTGGATTTCTTGGCCCATGGTAGGGTCTTGGTCAAAGATGGGGTTGTCATGGATTTGGACTTCTTGGTCAATGGTAGGGTCTTGGTCAAATATGGGGTTGTCATGGGTGATGTAATCAGAAATAGGGTCATGGGATGGACTACCTTGTTCTTGACATGAGAGTGACGTTATAAGGTCATGCTTTGGAATTTCATTTTGACATGTATCCTCAAGTTTATTAAATGGGATTTGAATTTGAGTAATGATAGAATTTCCATGACTAGATGTGGCTTGTGAGGGGATGACTTGAAAAGGATTAACGAATGACATACTAGGATAGGACGTGGGTACTTGGACTAGACTAGTATGTGAAGGACTAGGATAGGACATGGGGACTTGGAATGGACTAGCATGTGAGGGACAAGGATAGGATATGGAGACTTGGACTGGCTTAGTATGTGAAGGACTAGGATATGACATGGAGTCTTGGACTGGATTAATTGTTGAAGGACAAGGATATGACATGGAGACTTCGAATGGATTGGTGTAAGGTTGATTGAAATAGGACATGGAGACTTGGACCAGATCGGTATGGTATGATGTGGGGACTTGACATGAGTTGGTAGATGGTTGATAAGGGATGCAAACTTGGATGGGATTAATAGGTGAAGGACTAGCATATGATGTGGAGACATGGAATGGACTAGCGGATAGTTGACTTCCCTTGTCAAGGTTAGGATAAGGGTAATAAGTAGATGTGTGTTGGGAATTAATGGCAGGATTTGTGTTAAGTGAATTTTGGTAGTGAGGGTAAATGGATGGAGGACTAGGACTGATGGGTTGTTGGTATGAAGGACATTGATTTTTGGATTGGAGGAATTTTCTCCTAAAGTCTGAGGCTTCTTGGTATTGACCTCTACAGAGTAATTCGTATTCAAATTTACTAGCAAGCCTATCAATATGTTAGTGAAGGGAAGACAAGGTGGTGGATGTCATGATGTTGTTAAATGCAAAGTGATAATGGCATTTGTCCAAGGGAAATGACTAATGCAAGGTGATAAAATTGGTCAAGAAAGGATGCCAAATGCCAAGGTGAGAATGAAGATGTTGACTAAGGAAAATGACCAATGCCAAGTCTAGACGCCAAATGAAGACTATGATGGAAAATGCAAAGTCTAAATTCAAAATGAGGACTGAGATTGTTTTTTGATGTTTTGTTGAAAAGTTTGAGTTGTCTAAGGTCAATTTTTTTGTGTCCAGATTTGTGACTATTGTGTATAATGTTTGAGTAATCCAGCAAGCACTTGACAAGCACAATGATTTAGTGTATGCAAGCACACATAAAAAAAAGTACAATCCTAATAGGCCAATAGGCCAAGGGTTTGTATACTTGATATAGCCCACCGATATACACTGGATTGGTGCTAAACACCTTTCCTTCTTGAGAGCGGATAGCTTAGAAGTTTGGTGGCATTGGCTCCCCTCCACGGCTCATTAACATCATTCGAGCACACCAACTTTAGATTCTTTGGTAGTGATTTCCCAAGAATTGCTATCTCTACTCAAGGGGATCAGTAGTGAGTGTCTTCGTGCATGATATTGTACCCTGCACTATACCAAGCAACAACCAAAGAATGGTTGGACACTAAAACAAGAGGTATTTAATACAGGCATTTCGTTCGTGGAGCATGATCCATGCGGCGAGAGTCCCCTTTCAGATCGATCTCATTGGAACTATACGCGTGATTCTTGGGATTTTCCCAACAATCCACTTTTATATACTGACTGGAAGTCCCTCGGGCTCAGGGTGCTACCGGTCTAAGTCGTCCTGGGGTGAGCACTTTTTCCCACCAAAACATGCCCAAGTTCTAGAGTTGGTAACCGTTTCTCTTACACCCAGGATCACACGAATGCGCAAGGGGAGAGGATACTCCAATATACCAAATTGTAAGGGTAATAACAGATAAAAATGGGTCTGGTTTTCTGATCACCGAGTTTTCACAAGGTGAGAGCATACTCACCTACCATTTTGCAAACACACTCAGACATAGTAGACACACAAGTTTGTTTTAATTGCACCAAAAGGAAATGTGTATTATACTACGAAAAAGATAAGCACATTGTTTTTGATGTTTAGTCTTTGTCATTCGAACCTGGAAGACCACACATTAGTATGAATGTTTTCTTTCAACTCACGAAAAGTAACCGCCAAACACTGCAAATCACGATTAGTAACACAAGACCTATGCTAGACAAAATTCAGAAAATAACCAGAATAAAAAGGACACAGAAAACAATAAAAACCAGAATGTAATTGCAGCATGATTTGGTGATTGTGGCGTGATTTGGCAATTGCGGCACGATTTGGCAATTGCGGCACGATTTTTTGGCGATTATGGCACGATTTGGCAATTGCAGCATGATTTTTTGGCGATTGCGACACGATTTGGTGATTGCGACGCGATTTGGAAATTGCGGCACGATTTGGCGATTGCGGCACGATTTGGCGATTGCGGCATGATTTGGAAATTGCGGCATGAATTGGCGATTGCGATGTGATATGGTGATTGCAGCATGATCTGGCGATTGCGGTGCGAACTGGCGATTGCGGCATGATATGGCGATTGTGGCACGATCTGGCGATTGCGTCATGATGCATTAGATGCGTCACAATTTAAAAAAATAGTTGCGTCACTCCATACCTGTACCTACAAAATGACAGAAAACACGCAAAACTGTAAGGGGAAAAAAAAGAAAGAACAAAGTCGGGTTCACCAATGTAACTGAGCGTTATTTTTTACGATTAAGGTTAGCAATGATTAGATCAATAATAAAACCTAAAGAAGTTATGAAGCACAAAGAAAGAAAATAATAAAAGAACGATTATACCAGATATTTTTGAAGCTTCCATGAATCACCTCCATAACACCTCCTAGCTTGCAGCGCATGATTGATGCCCTCAGATCAAGTGTGTGAGAAATTTGACTATGCCATTGTCCTATGCAAGTTTTGAAGGATTTAAGTAGAATTATGCCTATGCCTATGCCAATTGATAAATGATGATAAATGATAAATGACTATAATGCCTATAATAATCAAAGAGTGGTCCCAAATTATGAACAAAATTGACATTTTATAGAAAACACAATTTTGAATGGACGGACGAGATTGAATTTTGATAGAAACCTAAAATCAATGGACAAGATTAAATCTGACCATCCCTAATTAGGGTTAGGCAAAAATCCTTAAATGAGTGATCAAGATGTCATCTAAGAAAATCAGATCGGCGGTGGAGAAAATATGAGATAATTAATTTGGAAAATAAAGATTTTCAAAATTGAGAAGATAAAGATAGCCTGCTTTGTGAGATTTGAAAAAATCAGATAAAAGATGGACTTAAAAGCAAATTTGATAAAATCAAGAATATGTTTGCTTTATTTGATTTTTAGAAGAAAGCTACCAATTTGAATTAAATCAACTCAAAATATGGATTTTGTGAGACAATAAATAATCTTTTTAGATTATCTACTAAAATGGACTGATAGTTAAGAAAGTGAAATCATTTTAAATAATTGACTTATTTAAAATGAGAGGAATATTAATTTGGCAATTAAATAATTAAAGATAATTATTCAATTTAGAAGATATGATTAAGAATTAAATAAATTAATGAATTTATTTAATTGTGAGGATTAGTGACATATTAAATAAATAAATGAAATTAATTTATTTAATAATTAGGAAGAATTAATGAATTAAGGTAATTAAATAAATTAAGAAATTTATTTAATTAAAGGAAGACTTTAGACAATCAATGACGTATTTAATAAATAAATAAAATTTATTTATTTAATAATCATGAAGAATACAAGGACATGAATGAATTAAACAATTATGAATTATTTAATTAATAGTCGAATGTGGACCAAAGGCATAATTAAATGTCATAATTATGCTAGGACGAAAGTGGTAAAAATAGAACTTGCAGGCCTAGGTCATTTTTATGTGTCTACATCTCAAGTTAGTTGGGATCCTCCCACCTTTTTCTCAAGGTTTCTCTCCAATAAATACTTGAGGGGGTCTATTGTAATTATCATCTTTTTGGCAATAGAGAAAAACTTTGCAGGCATTTACAACAAAGAGACTTTGTGCTTTGTGTATGTAAACTTAATTTCCAAGCAATACAAAGAAGGCATTTGAGATTTCAGACTTTGTGTTGAGTCTTGTTGCATGTTATTACTATGTTCTTATGTCATATTGGTACAATTTTCTAAGTTATTCTTATGATATTGTGGAGCTGTTGTGATAAGAATTTGGTTTGATTTCTTGGACTCTTTGTGCTACAAGTTGAAAGATTAAATTAGTTTGATTTGTGATTAGGAGTTGGAAGGAGTTAAAAGTATATGTGCTTGTGGGAATTTCCATATAAGGAGATTCATAAGTGCACCATACTTGTAGATTTTGAGCTGATATATGTTGCATTTTATTCTAAGATTATCATTTTAAAAGGGTAGATAGGATTTCAGATATTCAAGACTTTGTGCTTGGAAATTGTTTTCCTGTCCCAGAGGAGGTGACGAAAGTCTTTGTGTTTTCAGGAAACCTCATTTCCTCTCTCTAAATTTCATTTCAAGCTGTTGTAATAGTTTTCTTAAAGGTTATTATCACTTTTCTATGAGGAGAAAAGAATATAATCCTTCCTAAAGAAAGAGGAAAGAGTGTTGTCTTACCCATATTAGTCTAAGTTAGTTAGTAGAAAAGGGTGAGCCTTCCCTAAATTAGGAGAGTATCATACTCACACACTGTGGCTGAAACCACAATTTTGCATATCCTCAAGGTATACAAAATTTTCAACCAGCAAGAATACCTCTATATATATTTACTAGAAGATCTATATTCCTTCCCCTAGGAATTGGATACCTTTATAAGATTGCAAACCTCTTTGCAAAGTCTAATTAAAAATATTCCTATCTAGGATCTAGATTTATCCACATAATGTATGGTCTCTTTTCATTCCTCCGAAATTAATCAAAACAAATCTTGTCTTTACATAAAATGGACTACCCTAAGGTTAGAAGAAGAGAGGGAATATGAATAAAAGCATGATCCTTTGAGGATCCTAGTAACAAAAATTGCAAATAGGCTTCATCTAGGTTATTTAATTTTAAAAGCATTTTCATTTGAAGTTTCATTCATTTTAGTAATTAGAAAACATAAATTTTCCTAAGGACTATAAAAATTCATTATTATTTCTTAGTTAATTTATAATCCACTTCCTTATGTAGAATTAGATTTAATTTACTTTCTTGCAAATAGATTAAGACGTTTCTTTGAAATATTTTCTTGAAAATTAGAAAATTCTAAGAATGCATAGCACAATTTGTATGTAAATTCATATAGAGATAAATGGTTGCATGTAGTTGATTGGTTTATTAATTTATTTCAAAAAATTGAAAAATAAATAGTATAGTTTCTTTTTTGCACTCATTGAGATTAACATTCTTAGTTATAATCTTCCAACCTTTTAGAGCGCAAGACAAGAAGAAAGAAACCATATATATATCATAAGGAATTCAATCAAACATCACAACTTAACAAAGAAATCAAACAATCCAAAATAACTCTTTTTGAGTCTATTATCTCTCAATTGGCCTTCACACCAAATGTGTCTAGGGATCAAGGAAGACTAGGTTGATATATGGATAAAATTCAAGAGAATGTACCCATTCTTAGGAAAATTTGAGAATGATGAGAAAATTTGAATAAGTGAGGAGCCTCACATAAGAGAAATTATTCTCTTAGACAAGATCATCAAACTTATTGACACTATAATTACAAAAATAAAATTGCAAGGGGAACATTCAAACACCTCAATAGTTTGAAATCCAATCATTTTGCCTCTCAGTCCTTGAACTAACACCATAGTATCCAATTAGGAACTCCTTCTTAAGGAAGTGATTGAACTCATTAGCATGGATTTCCCTCCATATTGTTATATATTTCCCATTTGTTATATTATCCTTCCATGTGAAGATAGTGACCTATTGAATCCTCATATATTTAGATGGATTTTCTTAAAAATAACATGGTAAATTTAATCCTTGGTATTACTAAGGGTGAAATACATGTGCTATTGTGAATCTACCTAATTCACTTTTTTGGTGAGTAGATTTAGATTTATTTATTTTTGTGACCTTCACATGAAGAGAAAAACCTTCGAGACAATCTCTTTTTTTTCTAGGTTTATTTTCATCCTTATTTTCACCCCTATCCTTATCTCATTTATTTTACAATACCTATGGTACCACTACATATGTTGAGACCAAAAATGAAATAATGATAGGCTTCCCTTCATGAAACTAGTCTTTTGTCATTTTTTTGATATGTACCACATGATCCCTAGGTGCCTATTTCAAATAGATATGATTAGGAGTTCAACAAATTAGAATGAGGGTGATAGGAACCACACAACATCACTTCTAACAAACCATATTGGAGCTAAGATATTGTGCCCCAACTAGGTATAGATTAAGGTAGAGCATGCTAATACTCATTTGGTTAGAAATGTATCAACAAGTCCATATTACAAATTATATAGACACATCCAAATCAACAACAGGGTGACCATTTTAGAAATATTTTTAAAATATGTTTGTGTAGCTTGAGAGGCCCTCAATGTATTTTTTCAAAATTAATAGGATGCAATGCATCAAGGGGAACCATAAATCTAATCAACACTTGTATGTTGACAAAATCCCACCTCATGGTGGAGAAACAAAAACCATAAGACAAGCAACCCTTAAAGCATTATTAACCACCTTCATCCAATGGAACACAACTCTTGAAGTTGGAGGTGTTGAAAACCAACATATATTTCCAGTCAAAAACACAAAAAACCAAGGTCTCCAAGGTGCCAACCTTACACCAACCCTTTTTCTAAAAATACAGTTGAATAGAATCAAGGGGTAGTCAAGCTCCTCTTATGTTAAATTTTATGTGCATAATATGAGTAGTGATGTATTCATGCCTCCCTTGCCCCATTAATCAAAGTGGAGAGATTAAATTAATCAAATGGAATACCTTCTAGATAAAATCAAACTCAAATGATCTCACCCAGTTTCTAAAACCTAATAATCCCTACTCATCCTAGCTTCTCTAGGTATCAACAAACTAACATATCATTTCAAAATAATAGGCTCCACTCATATGGCTTAAGTTTGGTGGAAATAATACCTTCAAGCATAACCCCTTTTGGGTATGTACTTGTAATATTGTAAGAAGCCTCTTGAACTCAACATTTACAATGTACTCTCCCTAAAATTCAAATTTTCAAAGGAATAGGAGATCCTAACTCACATATCAAATCATACACCATGATGATATGAGAAGTTCTCCTTCCTTGGGATGGGGTGGTAGCAATATTTAAAAAAAAACCTTGGAATGTATTACTCTAAATTAGTATTATTGTCTTTCAAAGGCACCAATCCATTCCTCTTGATAATTAAAATGTTTGTGAGTCTCTCAAAATCTTTGATATGGATAATTTAGTTAAAATATGAATTTGAAAATTCCTAATGGTTAAAAAGATGTCAATGAGTTAGTTACACACTTTATCATGCCATCGAGGTAGTTCCTATACTCCTCAACCAATGTGCCAAACATTGATCATAAGGAGCTATGTGATCTATTCTTAGATGCACTTAATAGGGAAGAATAAGAAGAGCTCTAGTAAATTTCATACATATAATATGAAGAGATCCTTAGGAGAACTCTCAAAATAAAACAAGCCATGATTGATAGTAGGATAAAGGACTATAGTGTCAATAGAAGATTGGTGATGCAAGATAACAACAAAAATAACCCCTCAATTCCAAAAATATTAAGAAATAACAACCCCAATCACTACAACCAATCCTTGTGATTTTCTCACTTTTTGCTCTATTTTATGCTTCCACCCACTATTTTAATGTATTTTTGGCAATTTTTTGAAAACGTGAGTGCTATTTATCGAGATGGCACAATTTTTGGTGTTTATTGTGCCAATTAGTACACTAAGTCAGAGCTATATTAGGGGATAATTAGAACCCTAAGTAATGTTTTCTTTAGTGTCGATATTAGCTTCGAGTGTAGCCCCTCTTTTAGCTTCGACTTTAGCTTCAGGTTTAGCACTGATTTAGACACCCCTATGTCGAAAGACTTATTTATATGTATCATCGAAACATAACTCTTGGATATAACGAAGTAATGTCGATGAGACATTGAGATATCGGTAAGAAAAATAAGATTGTCTCATCGACACTCTTCAAGTACTGATCAAAAGCATACACCGCTATACTATCGGGAAGGTGAGAAAAATATGCAGTAGAGTGGTATAAACTACAACCCCACATCAAGAAGCCTTGAGCAAGGCGGTAGTGTGGTAAACAATGTTGGATTTGTTGCATCAATCTCATAGCCTGAAACCTCTGAGAAAGCATGGTCGCTATGACATTCTTGTTGTCTAGACGACTGGCAGTTCAGTAATCTTGTGTTTTGCTCATGTTGTCGAGACTTTGCTTCTACCTTGCCAAAGGAGCCTATCGTTGTTACCCTATGGCATTCGCTATAACCTTCTATCGAGTGGAGATCTCTAGCCGATAGGTTGCTATTTATCGGATATCGGGGAGACTTGGCGAAAGGTTTATGTTTTGGTATGAAGTCTTACCGATATGAAAGTCTCACCGATAGGAGTCATTGGTGTGACATAAGGGTTCGGTAGGAACTCTTGGCGACAGGGAGAAGTCTCACTGACGATCAACTTGGAGTAACTCAAGGGTCTCGGTGTGAAGTCTCAGCGATGAAGGATTGTTTTGGAAAAAATGTAACACTCGAAGACATCGAGGAGACCATTGGCCGAAAGGCTTGTTTCGATATGATGTCTCATCGAATATCGAAAGTCTCACCAACAACACATGGGATCATCGGTTCGGTGTGACTCTTAGCGAACAGTGGTTTCGGGATAACATGGAAGCCTCGGTAAGAAGTCTTGCCAAAGGTTGATTCTCTCGCCGACATTACACATTGATATGACTCCTGAGCTCGGTATGATGTTTCATCGACAGCGGTAAGTCTGGCCGACAAAGCTACATGTGATCGGGTGTTTTCAGTGAGACTCCTAGCGAATGGAGTCATCAGAGAAACACAAGGACTTTGGTATGAAGTCTTAGCGAATGAGGAATGTCTGGCCGACAGTTGGGCTCTTCAATATGACTTGAAGGTATTGGTATGATGTCTTGGTGAAGGGTGTTTGTCTTGTTGATGGGAATCCTGATGTCAGTATGACCCTTTGGAATTCGGTATGACCTCTTGCCGATTAGCGATGGTCTTACCGATACTTCTTAGATGTCGGTATGACTCTTGGCGATTGTTTAGAGTTCAGTATAACATAAAGAGCTCAGTATAATCTCTCAGCGAAGGACGATGGTCTTGCTGACTGTTGGACATTTTAGAGTGACCTTTGAACATCGGTATGATGTCTCATTGAATGGTGATTGTCTCGCCGATGAGAATGTTGAGGTCGATGTGACTTGGGAACTTCAATATGATGTCTTGGCGACACAGTGAAGTCTAAGCGATAGCTTTCTGGACTCGGTATAATGTCTTGCCGATAGTGAAGACTCTTGGCGATAATAATGAATGGGCTTTGTGGCATCGGGGAGACACGGTTAGTGTCTCACCGACATGTGACACAGGTTGAACGCCTTTGACCGAGTGAAAGAATATCCTACGTGGTGCGACTTGGACCAATTAGAGAGAGCAGAATGTGAACCGTTTGTTGTGAGACTGTTTGCTGAACCGTTTATGTGTGGAAGGATAAACTCTACATGAGGAAATGGAAACATCTTTGATGATAACATTGCTGAGCTGGAGTTGTGATCCAATAGTTGGAAAATGAACGATTCATAGAGCCTGTTGAGAATGAATGTATACATGTATGCATTGGACATTTTGTAAGAGATGATGAGAGAAAGATGATAGGAGCCTGAGAGCCGAGAGGCTGGCTAAAAGGATGAGGCCATGAGGCCGAAAGGAAGGTTGATCTACTACTACCAGTTGTATCCAAAATGAACAAGATGTAATCTCTGAAAAGGCTAAGAGCCTGAAACTGTATTGTAACTTTCTATTGTTGAATAATACAATGGCTCAAACTTTGGAGAGTGGGGTTGTTTACCCGAAAGGGTTTTCCCCACATAAAATCTTTGTGTTCTATTTTTTATAGTATCTTTCATCTGTGTTGTTGCTTGCTATTGAATTTACATGTTTTTTTTCTTAGAAGGATTAATGTGGGAAATAACTGTGTCTGTTTCTGCTTTAGGACATAGTAGTATGCGTCTTTGAGGCAATCTAATTGAAATGAAAGTTACCGAAGGCACTACTATTTGGAGTTATTATGAGATGCCCTCCATTATTTTCCTTACAAGTGGTATCAGAGATATGTAACTACTAGAAGTGTGGAGTCTAGGACTTCCTGATACCAACAAGTGGTATCAGAGCCTTCTTCTGGTTGTTGGTTCTGGATATTTCTCCTGTGAAGATTTCTTAGCTTGTTAGGCTGGAAGAAATTTGGAGGAATGGAATGATGTATTGATCCTTTGATGAGTGGAAGCCTTATGGTATTCTGAGACAACATTCATCTTGAAGGATGGTCAAGATGGAAAAGGGATTTGATCATGTTGTGATCTGTGTCTCCTGGCTGGTAGCGGTTTAACCTTGGAGTATGAGGTGGATTTCTTTGCTATGTGGTTGTGTAGCAGTAAAGCTTTCATATTGGGTGTCTATGTGTCAGGCTCCTAGGTGATATGGAGAAGCCTAGGTTGTTTCTCAGCCATGGAAGAGGGTGCTTATGCTAGGTGGTGGTTCCTGGTGTTGGAAGTCACTATTTCCTGTTAACCTCAGATACTAAAAGGCTATGAAGTTAATCATTAAGATGATTTGCAAGCTTCTAAATAGCCTATCTCTCTTTCTCGGATGCATGTACATGTTGGTGGTTTTAGAGGTGGCCTAAAAGGGGCCTGGGTTCTCGTGAACTACTATATTCCTTCTAAGGATGATTTGTACTTGCATGGCTCTGTGGTTTTGTAGGTTTTACATGTTTAACCAAAACTTGTAAACATGTGGAGTTACTATTAAGCTATTGTCTAGACACTGGCCTTTTGGGGTGTTACTGGATGGAATAGTTGCATTTCTACATGAATGCTTGGTGCATGGCTTAAGGAGGTATGATTTCTTCTCTGCATGGGAGTGTTGGTACGTGATTTGTCACTCAACATTCTTATGGTGGTGCTTGAGGGTTCCTTGATTATGGTGCTCGTTATGGACATGATTGGCAAATTAGATTTGGCATAATCTGGTGTTTGAGTCATGTTGTCTATGTGGCTATTCTCTTTGGTATCTCAGTGTTTTAGTTTCCAATACGATAATGGGTTTTCATGTTTGATGTTTGTGATCTACGAGTTATGTAGTTGGTGGATTAGCTACCCATTGGTTGCAGTGATATAACTTTGATGTGGACTGTCTTTATCCACAAGATTGATTCATTACTAGTGCAGAATTGTTAGTTGGCCTTGTTTGTGGTCACTTGTGCATTGGTGTGGTGCTTTGAAATGAGAGGATGGATACTATTGAGTACCTGAATAGTCAGTTAAGGGAACCTGTAGCAGGTAGTCATGATGCTTGGAGAGCTTGGGTGTCATGTTTCAGTGGGAGCTCTAGCAGTGACTGTGGATTCATCACATGGTGGTGAATGGTCTTCTTTAGTGTTGCAGAAGGGTTCTTTCACTTTTGCATGGACATTATTTGAAGATGTGCAACATATTGGAACCATGGAGGACGCTTGGAGTCTTTGGCTGAGGTGTTGGTGGTGCTTGACAGGTGATGTTGGTTTTAAGTCTATTTGCTTTATGTCATGGTATACTCTTGCTTGTGCACTGGAGTTTTGGCATTGTGCATTGTACTTGAGACAATGGTGAGGTCACTTGAAGCATGGTATCTCCTATGGGGATGTGTAGATCATGGTGTCATGATAAGTTCCTAATTCAGATGATTGGAGCTTTGACAGTGGTCTGGTAATTATTTGTGTATTGAGTGCTTTGATTATTTGCTTGATACTTCATGATAGTGCAGTAATGTAGTTGAAGTTTAGCATGAGATGATCGGTTGCTAGTACTCATGGATACATGAAGAATAAGGTGAGGTATTTCTCTTGTGAGAGAAGTGTTGTTGCTTGTTACTCTTATTAAATTTTTTCAATAGAAAGTCCGAGAAGCCTACACTATTGAACGTGAGTTCAATAAGAGACCTATGAGGAGATTGCTCTTGGATTAGTCATGATGGCTTGTATATCTTGAAGGAGTATTCTCATTCCCACTCTTGGTCTACTTGGAAATTTATCTGAAAGGTATTTGGCTCATTATATTTTTCAGATGTGTTTTATGTTCACTTCATGATATGGATCTTGAATTGTTGTTTAATGGTTCTGGAGGATTCATAGTGGAAGTTGTACAATTTTGTTTTATCTCCTTGTTACTAGTGAGAATTGGTAGGAGATGTTGTATGGGATGATTTCCTGAAATGGGGAATGAACTAGCTTGTTCTTCTTTGAGATGCTTACATCCATGTTGTTTTCAAAGTCGGTTTGATCTTGGTGATTGAACAGATGGACGTTGTTAAGGCTTTCTTTTGGGATGTGAAGAAGATCATTCTTGACACAGTTGGCTATTAGAAGTGTATGTAGGAGGATGTTCTACAGGAAGATGATGTGCAGAGTTTCACTCTGTGGTCGTGAAGGTCTGTGGTGAGATAAATGTTTCTTGTAGCAGTTTGTCGTAGGTTGTGCATGTCATTATGGATTTTTCCTTGATACTACATGGTTACATTTCTATGTATTGTTATTGGTAGAATTGTGATGCCTTTGATTTTCAGATTTGGATTACTCAAGTAGTGGGAGTTCTTGTATGTGTCTTGTCTTCTTCAACTGGTTAGCACTTGGAGCTTGTATTTGTTGTTGATGGGTTGGTTTTAGAGTGGAATGATTTTACTAATGTTGATACCTTTGAGGTATGTGAGATTGGATGGTATAGCATGAGCTATGGGTGCTATTTTTAGTTGTGTGGGTTTATCAGTTGGATGGAAGCAGTCATTTTGATTGTTGTTCTAGCTGATTTTTTGTATCTTGTTTCTGGATAATGACTTCAGTGTTGTGTTCTAATTGAAGCTTTGAAGTTTATATTGCTTTTGTATAGCATTTGAGAACAATGAAGTGGTAGCTGTATCTTATTGATGGTATCACTGGGATCTTTTGCTCGTGTTCGTTGGAATGGTGCTTATACACCTTGGCATTGTATCCTTCTTCCATAGGTGGCATGATGGAAGATGATAGGATTGTTGCTTGAATGGTGGACATCTTGGATGTTGGAGCAGATTTCTTGATAGAGCATGAGAGCATATTGGAGGTCTATGTGGTTTCCTGGAAGGTTGTGATCGGTCACTTTGTTGGATAGAGAGTTTTAGTTGGACGCCTGGTCTTGTTGCAGATTATCTAATGGATTGTTATCTATGGAATCATGTTGATTGGGTGTCTTGAGTATTGCGGGGTTTGAACTAGTGGAGCTAGTGTGATCTTAGTTCCTGGTTGCTTTGGAGGTGCCTGTGTGATCTTCGTCAAGTGGGAGATTGTTGGATTTGTTTCCTCAATCTCACAGGCTGAAACCTCTGAGAAAGCATGGTCGTTGTGACATTCTTGTTGTCTGGCCGACTGGCAGTTCAGTAATCTTGTGTTTTGCTCATGTTGCCGAGACTTTGCTTCTATCTTGTCGAAGGAGCCTATCACTGTGACCTTGTGGCATTCGTTGTAACCTTCTACCGAGTGGAGATCTCTAGCCGACGGGTTGGTGTTTATCAAATATCAGGGAGACTTGGCTGAAAGGTTTATGTTTCGGTATGAAGTCTTACCAATATGAAAGTCTCGCTGATAAGAGTCATTGGTGTGACATAAGGGTTCGGTAGGAACTCTTGGCGACAGGGAGAAGTCTCACCGACGGTCAACTCAGAGTAACTCAAGGGTCTCAATGTGAAGTCTCAGCGATGAAGGATTGTTTTGGCAACAATGTAACACTCGAAGACATCAGGGAGACCCTTGGCCAAAAGGCTTGTTTTGATATGATGTCTAATTGAATATTGGAAGTCTCACCAACAACACGTGGGGTCATCAGTTCGATGTGACTCTTGGCGAATAGTGGTTTCAAGATAACATGGAAGCCTCGGTAAGAAGTCTTGTTGAAGGTTGATTCTGTCACCAACATTGGACATCGATATGACTCCTGAGCTCAGTATGATGTTTCATTGACAGCGGTAAGTCTAGCTGACAAAGCTACATCTGATCAGGTGTTTTCAGTGAGACTCCTAGTGAATGGAGTCATCGGAGAAACACAAGGACTTCGGGATGAAGTCTTAGCGAATGAGGAATGTCTGGCCGACGGTTGGACTCTTCAATATGACTTGAAGGCATCAATATGATTTCTTGGCGAAGGGTGTTTGTCTTTCCGATGGGAATACTGATATTGGTATGACCCTTTGGACTTCGATATGACCTCTCGCCGATTAGCGATGGTATGGCCGATACTTCTTGGATGTCAGTATGACTCTTGGTGACTGTTTGGAGTTCGGTATAACATAAAGAGCTCGATATGATCTCTCAGTGAAGGATGATGGTCTTACCGACTATTGGAAATTTCAGAGTGACCTTTGAACATCGGTATGATGTCTCATCGAATGGCGATTGTGTCACCGATGAGAATGCTAAGGTTGATGTGACTTGGGAACTTCGGTATGATGTCTTGGTGACACGATGAAGTCTAAGCGATAGCTTTCTAGACTCGATATAATGTCTTGCCGATAGTGAAGACTCTTGGCGATAATGACGAATGGGCTTTGTGGCATTGGGGAGACACGGTTAGTGTCTCACTGACATGCGACACAGGTTGAACACCTTTGACTGAGTGAGAGACTGTCCTACGTGGTGCGACTTGGACCAATCAAAAAGAGTAAAATGTGAACCGTTTGTTGTGAGACCATTTGCTGAACCGTTTCTATGTGGAAGGATAAACTCTACACGAGGAAATGGAAACATCTTCAATGATAACGTTGCTGAGCTAGAGTTGTGATCGGACAGTTGGAAAATGAATGATTCACAGAGCCTGTTGAGAACAAATGTATACATGTATGCATTGGAAGTTCTGTAAGAGATGATGAGAGAAAGATGATAGGAGCCTGAGAGTTGAGAGGCTAGCTGAAAGGCTGAGGCCATGAGGCCGAAAGGAAGGTTGATCTACTACTACTAGTTGTATCCAGAATGAACAAGATGTAATCTTTGAAAAGGCTAAGAGCCTGAAACTGTATTGTAACTTTTTTTGTTGAATAATACAATGGCTCAAACTTTGGAGAGTGGGGTTTTTTACCCAAAAGGGTTTTCCCCACATAAAATCTTTGTGTTATGTTTTCTATAGTATCTTTCATCTATGTTGTTGCTTGTTGAATTTACATGTGTTTTTCTTAGAAGGATTAATGTGGGAAATAACTGTCTGTTTCCGCTTTAGGACATAGTAGTACGTGTCTTTGAGGCAGTCTAATCAAAATGAAAGTTATCGAAGGCACTACTGTTTGGAGTTATTATAAGATGCCCTCCATTATTTCCCTTACAAACAATAAAAGGGAAGGGAAGAACATCGCTATACCGCAACGATAATCACAAGTCTCCCCGACATGGTAGAGTTACACCGATATATAAAGAAATACCACTGAAGGAAAATATTGATGAGACAGTGGCATATCAACAAGAGATATTAACTTGTCTCATTGACACCGACAACCAACATTAGAGGAACATAAGATCTAATGTTGATGAGACATTGAGATATCGATAAGACAAATAAGATTGTCTCATCGACACTCTTCAAGTAATGATCAAAAGCATACACCACTATACCATTGGGAAGGTGAGCAACATATGCGGTAGAGCAGTATACACTGCAACCCCGCGACAAGAACCCTTGAGCAAGGCAGTAGTGTGATAAATGTGGCATCATAAAAATTTACAACAATAAATGTAAAAAATTCACATCAGTCGCCCAAATTAAATGCTATTAATTATTAAAGGTTTCCAAAACTAATATGACTAAATACTGCGTCATCCAAAGATAAGTGAGTTTTCCCAATATTGCATTGAATTGCAGTGCACTAGTGTGGAAGGAGCTGAGGATACGAGAAGAAGAAGTCTTGCAAGCATGAAATACTGAAGTAAGTGCACAAAAACTCTCTAAAAGAGCTTTGTTAATATAAAAAATATTTCAAGGTTTTGTCATCTGAAGCCATAGTAGAGAAAATGGAAACATGCCTCCTAAAAGAAAATAAGCGAAAGTAAACGAAAGTTAGCCTAAAATTAAAGATGAAGAACCTAAAGTAAAGAAGAGATCACTCCATCAATCCATATTAGATATATTTCCAGGGTCTACTAAAGAGGGTAATAAGAAGTTTCTCATGGACACCACACAAAGTTGTAGGTATGCCCTCATTTCCAAATCTGGATGGGACCTATTTTGGTATTTTTACATTAAGAGAAATAAGGAGATTCTAGTGTCAAACACTTCGATGTTGGATATAGCAAGGTTGATTGTCCCAAATGTGTTTGTTGATGTAGAATTTATCAGACTGCTTTCCAAACACTATCACTTAGCTACCAAAATAGTAAGGTTTCCAAACGACATAGTATTGGTAGAAGTAACTAGAAAAGCCATCATTGAGTGTTTTGGCTTAAACAAGTAGGCTCTGACCAAGATAAACCTATAGAAAAGTGAGGAGGATTATGCTAGGTTAAAAAATACTTATAGAAGTGATGAGGTACCTCTATATATGAAAAGAGGCATTGGTAACAAAACATTCCCCATCTCTACTACCACTACTAAACCATTTAATGTGAACTATTTTTAGTATTACTTTGTGAATACATATTTTTAGTATTACTTTGTGAATATGACTTTGCTTCATACCTTGAGAAGGCATTAGATGATGAATTCTCCCAAGTTAGACGTTAGAGCACCTATTAAATTCAGACACTATTCCCTATCATGTCATCTAATATTGTACCATAATAGGGACCAATGGACTAAAAGAATGGACTTGGCTATAGTAGATGAGTAAGGGAATCCCACACCTGTCTAGAAATGGTGCTATATTTGGGACAGTCGGTTCAAGAATTCAAGCTTTGTTGTATTCTACAAAGACTTTGTACACAGAATCCTTCAAGTTCTTGGGTATGCAATACCAAGATTGTCAACCAAAATGTTGCAACTAGTGAGACCTTTGGCTTTAAGACCAGTAGGGTCATACACACAATTTTGGAGATTGGTTCTTCCTCTCGGAAGTTACAATAATAAGAGTTTATGGATGCCCTATTGCTTTGCACATACTGCCAAAATTTGTGGCCCTCATATTAGCATTTCTTGAATATATGTGGAAAATGATGTGGATGGAGAAACATGAAATGCACAAGTAGAAGAAAGGCACTTTCCTACCAAACCAAACCAAGTCTAAAGATTGGACTGTAGGCTCAGACACACTAGAGGAGTTACAGTATTATTTGAAGACAAGATATGCATTGAAGTCTGGAAAAGAAAGAGCCTTTGACCCTGAAAATCATATGAACAACATAAGGCACAATCTTCTTACCAAAATGATAGTGCCACACCAAGTGGATTTTGAAGAAGATGTCAGAAGGAATTGCAATACTTATAGTGATGTACTTAGTATAAGGAAAAAATGGGAATATATGAAGAGGGTTAAAGAAAGGATGAAGCGAAGGTCCAAGGATTTCCTAGGAT
>VDFB02352190.1:0-26987 GCA_007258455.2 Sequoia sempervirens | reverse complement strand
TATTTTTAGAAAGTTAGGTCAGGCGGAAGCTACTATTTCGGGCAGGGCACCTGGTTCAGCCATTCAGCTCAGAATCGACCCAGTTCAGCAGTTGGTTGTTTAGACGGAGAAATAAGGAGTATTTAATGGATTATTAAATATTTAATATTTTGAC
This sequence comes from Sequoia sempervirens, assembly GCA_007258455.2. Lineage (NCBI taxonomy): Eukaryota > Viridiplantae > Streptophyta > Pinopsida > Cupressales > Cupressaceae > Sequoia > Sequoia sempervirens. Next base: position 26,833 of record VDFB02352190.1, on the reverse strand, counting down.
TTTATAATAAAGTCACTTTATTGAAATATTGAAATATTTAATTATTTGGCTCAATTATAAAGTATTTATTATACTTTATAATAAATTATTAAAAGGTGACTTAATGAGTATTTTATACTCATTAAAAGTGGACGCCAATAATTAATTATTCCTCCTAAGTCAAAAGTGCAAATTAAATCATTAATTTAAATGATTTATTAAAATGAAGATTGGGTCGAATTTTCTTCAAGGGATATATATTTCCACTCAAGGCAAAATCGAAATATTCTGATATTATTATTCAATTTTGTCTTTATTGCTCTGAGCATTGGAGTTTGCAAACCCTAGGGTTTCTGGCAGACAGACGTTTCTGGAGAACGAAAACTCTTCAGAGATTAGGCAGACTGAGGCTGTGAAATACCAGTTTAAGCTTGCATCTGGGTGACTTCATTCAGGAGTTACAGATTGGATTTATTGATAGATTCATCAGGGATTGACAGAGAATCAACATCTTGCAGTAGAGGCGACCTTCAGAGTTCACATCACAGAGATCTGGCATTCATTAAGGAAATCCGTACTTCATTTAATAGCTGCTGTCAGGCCGTACAGTTCTGTACCAGCCAGCCGTACTTTTCATTCCAAGAAGAAAACATCTTGAGTCTTTAGCATCTGACAGTTGTGTATTGGGCGCCTTGGTTTCCTGGACATTTCTGGAGATTTTGCACTGTTATCCGAGCTTGGAGGTTCATTCATTTATTCTGGCCGTACCTTCTTCCATTTGTTGCAGCCGCCATCCAGGTTCTTCAATAAGATTTCATGTATTTCATTTTTTATTCAGATTTCTATATTGTAAAAGCTCTAAGAAAATAATATAATGGTGCGCCCTTACTCTCTGGACATGTTTGAGCTTATTGCATGAAATTTGGAATTTATTTGAATTTATTAGCATTTATTGAGAAAATCGCAGCTTTTAGAATTTGTCTGAAAATCTTCAAAAACACAAAAAAACCAAAAATTGCAAAAACAACAAAATATCAGTTAGGGTTTGGAACAGAGAACCATCAGGGTTCTGACATGGCATATTATAAAGTATTTAATACTTTATAATAAAGGAGAATTATTATTATAATGAGTATTTTATTACTCATTAAAGGGACGCCATTATTTAATTATATTGCCTAAGTCAAAAAGAGGCGAATTTATATTATTAAATGCATTTTAATTGATTTTTGAGAAGGGGTCGAATCCTTGAGAGGGTATATATTTTTTCAAAGCAAATCGAACTCATGATGTTGATTATTCGAATTTGTTATTATTTCTCTCTGAGAGCTTCGGGGTTTGAGAAACAAGGGTTTCTGCAGATCGTCAGGTTTTGAAGAACGTTCCCTCTTCAGAATCCGGCATATTGAGACTGTGAAATACCAGTTGAAGATTGTCAACAGGGTGACTTCATTCAAAGGTTACAGTTGTGCTTATTGAGTTAGATTCAGGAAGGGTTTGAAGGAGATTATTCATCAGATACTTGAGGCGACTTTACTGAGATCCATTTCCGGTGGTTTGGCACACTTCCCAAGAAAGTACGGATTTCTTTTCTTGCTGGTACAGGCCGTACTTTGCTGCAGCAAGGGCCGTACTTCTTCTCTAGAGCAAATCGCCTTGCTTTTTTACCTTCTGTCTTCTGCAAGTTGGACGCCTAGGGTTTCTGGAGCCATTGCATCAATTTCGAGGTGGGAGATTGCTCATTTCCTTTTAGCCGTACCATCTTAGGCTCTCTTTCTGGCGCCTGCAAGCTTATCCAGGTTTTCAATAAATAGCTTGCCTTTTTGTTTGAATGTTTGAATATTGCAGTTGTAATCATTTGGGAAGATTAATAAATCATCTAGCTTCGAGATCTAAGCTGTATTCAGTTGTTTACAAGCATCGCAATTATTCCTTCTATTGCAAAAACTCCAAAAAAATCAAAATACAGAAAAACAAACAAAAACCTTAGTATTATCAGCCAGTGATCGGGTTGAGAGACACCTGGTCTCTTACAGAAAAGTCATAACTGTTCATCATATTATTTCCTTGGTAGGGGACATGTCCCTTTACCCTGATTGCTGCCCTCAGATTTCCTTTTTGTTAGTTATTAATTATATGTTTTTGGAGAGTTGCCGCCTTTGTCCAATGGTTATTCGATTAATTAGTGAGCGGGGCTCTTCTTATTGCTGCCAACGAATTAATTAGAGGCTATGATGGGGATCAGGGCATGACAGTCCACCCTTCCCAATATTGCTTGTCCTCAAGCAATAGGAATTGAAAATTCTATAGCAAGTGATGATTGTCTTGGTCATGTTATACTACCATGATGTCCTTGGAGAGTGGTTGTTAGTATACTTGCCTTGACTACCAGTAAGGTTTATACCACCTCCTAAGTATGAGGACAATTTATTATCCAATACTCCTCTGACTCATGCACTACTATTTCCCAATAACTCTCAACAATAAAACCAAGAGTTGGAAACTGGCAGGACCTATTACTTAAGACAATTTTTCTCTCATTTCATTACCATAAAGATCCTAGGCAATGATACAAATTCTTCATTACCCCCTTGTTGAGATGATAGGAAAAAATGTTTGCACCCTTCATCATGATGGATTATGGGAGTGTCGTGAATAACAAGATCCTTTGTGCTAGCCTATTTCTCATTTGAGTAAAGGATCTAGATGTTCTTTACTACATGTTGTATCCTTTCTGTCTAAACAATCAAATTGCAACTTTCTTGAGATAAAGTATCATCAAACCCAGTTTTGAGGTGAGTTCGTTTCTAATGACGGTGTAAAATAGCTTATAGGGTTTATGTAACACTTAACCTAGTCAAACATCTTGTCATAGACTCATAGGTAGTTAATAACATCTTATAACCTCCTAAATAATACTCAAATGCAAGATTATTAGATTGATCAAGTCCAGTAACAAGTGCAAGAAAAAGATGTACAAAATCTTAGAATTCATAGCAAATAGTTATTACCCATGAACACTTCATAGAACTTAAATTTGTAGATCGTTACTAACATCCAATTTCCATATCAATGGGAGGTTGTCACTCCTCTTGTGAAGATTTGACATATTCCCATTTTAACACTAGGATAATTTTCATATCTTAGAAAAGTATTTTTTTATTCCACTTAGTTCAAAACAACATCAATTTTTTTTCAAAGTTTAAGAGGTGAAATGATCCTGGATTTGTGGGTTATGCGCCCACAATGTAACTTGATTTGTATCAAATTTATATTGATATCCTTGATCCTAATCAAGGATGTAGAACTACTCTAATCAAGAAGAATGACTTAGGAGAAGAAGAGCCTTGGATGAAATAATCTCAAAATATTTTCTATATCACTAGTTCAAAGTTTACTAGATCAATGTTGTAGGTTACAAGGTCGATCCATGCATCGCTATTGTTTCTATGAGTGTGGGATAGATCATATGGTTATGGATTTGATTGTGCATTATGATCTCATCCAAAATGAATAAAACAAATTACTCTTTATTAGAGAAAATGTGTTCTTGCCTTAATGAAACTCGATCAATATATCCTACGATAAATCTGGAAACACCAACCTCAAATTATAGTGCCCATGGTTCTTTCCAAAATTTCTCCTAAGGTTTCTCTAAGAGTCAAAATATGTTATTTGTATGTTTCTAAAGATTTGGGCTGTCTTCGTTGCATTTGCTCAAAATTTTTGTTTTGGCATATCAAAATTTGATTGAATTTAGACATAGATTTCTATTATTGATAGTAATTCACTCTATGATGTTTCAACTGGGTGTTATGGGTAATCTGGAGTTTAAGGATTTGTTGATGTGATATGTCTAGATGTTTATGGTGTCTTTCATGTAAGCTCCTATCTCCATGTGAGAGATGAAATCTACTCTAAAGTAAAAATTAGTATTTGAACTTGTACGAAAAAGATTTCACTTTGAACTCATATCTTGGAGGGCTTAAGATTTCCATGGTTCGAGTTTCTCGAGCCAAAGGGCTCATTGATTCCATTGGAAAGTTCCTTTGTTGCTACGTGGAAAGCAAAAGGTTTTCTTGGCTGTATGCTCCTTATTAAGTTATTGTTTGGTGTATTGATTTCTTGATGGATGGTGAGTGATGATTGCTTATTGAATGTCAATAAATTGATTTTTCACCACCCTTCACAATAAACAAGTCACCACCCTTCATAGTAAATGAATCACCACCCTTCATGGTTGCCTTTTGAGAATAATACTTTACTTCCAAATTGATTGATAGATTTATTTCCTATTGATGATTTCTTCACAAGGGAATGATTCCCCTTTTATATCTTATTGTTGAGAGAGTCACGGTCTTTCACATTTTCACATTTGAAGGGTCACTACCTTTCATTTGAATAGTCGTAACCTTTCACATTTGAAGGGTCAGAACTTTTCACATTAGGGGTCACATCCTTTCATATTAGGATTCACATCCCTTCTTACATCATCACTATTCTTGGGAGCCTAATTTAATGTACTTGCAAAATCACTTAAGGTTCTATTCTCAATTGAATTCTCCAAAGATGTTATGGATGTCTTCCTCAAATGAAATGCTCTCCCTTTTATATCTCAGATTTGAGGGAGTCACCTTTTTACTTCAATTGTTATAACTCTTCCTTGTTGCATTTGGAGACTAATAATAATTTAATTTTAAATAAGTTAATTTGTTAGTGCTGTTGAAGACACACTAGGCATGAAGCAAACACATAGATATACGTATACACATAAATACACATAAGACACGAAGCATTCACATAAATACACATAAGACACGAAGCATGCATATAAATACACGTAAGACACGAATCATACATATAAATACACATAAGACACAAAGTATACATGTGAAAGGCACACACATATAGAAATGCACTATTGGCCTACTTAAGAAGAGGGATCAATAGTTAACACTAATTGAATGGTGGTTAAAGTCGGTTTGTCCCACAGGTTGGTAGGATTAAGGCTTTGATATCAATTGTAATGTCCCCTACTTGGAGTATGCCTGGATTTTCCTTAAGAGACCATTACACAAAATAAAATTGTTTAACAAATGATATTTCATGGCAATTTATATAATATATATTCAATATAAGAATAAATGAACTATTAACATTTATGAAATAATGAACAACAACTTAAACTTGAATCTAATCTATAGACTCCTTTCCAATAACCAATCATGGTAGGGATGGGCGAGAAACACATGATAGGGCGCCAGAAGAGGAACATCCAACCAAGACAATCCCTTTAGGAACATCCAACCAATGCAATTCCTTTCATCTTAGTGACATCCAACTAGGACAATCCCTTTGGGAACATCCAATCAAGACAATTGCCATATTGCCCTTTAATATATCTCCTTGACATCCTTACACATGGTTGCTTATAGGAAAAGATGTAAATTATAATAATACAAACAATTTCACTATTTTTCCTTATTTACCCATTTAGACATAACATATCTCCCTTATTGCAAATCAGTCATTATGAAAGTAACTATACATATCTTTGCATGCCTATCAAATAATATATATGTTAAATGCATATATATTCAAGTGCATACCAATCACTGATTGTATCAATAGTTGCTGCTTCTCTGAATGCAGATTTATTTCTGAATGATTCGATGATCCCCTTCCTTTGGAAGTGCACCTCCTTTTATATCCCTACAATGGGGAAAAGTTATAACTGTTCATCATATTATGTCCTTGGTAGGGGACACGTCCCTTTACCTTGATCGCTGCCTTCAGATTTCCTTTTTGTTAATTATTAATTATATCTTTTTGGAGAGTCACTGCCTTTGTCCAATGGTTAATCGATTAATTAGTGAGCGGGGGTCTTCTTATTGCTGCCGGCGAATTAATTAGAGGCTACAATGGGGGTCGGGGCATGACATAATAACTGCAAAGGCCAAGGAATCTTCTCAACTATTTTAGTGTGGTAGGAGGCCAATCCAAGATGGCTTTAATTTTTTGTTCATCCACTTGAAGTCTTTGAGCACTAATGACATGGCCTAAATACAAATCTCTTTGATCCGTAACTCACATTTGAATTCCTTTGCAAAAAGTGCTTGCTGGTCTAATATACCCAAAACTGTATCCATATGCTTCAAATGATCACCCCAACTTTTGTTGAAAATCAAGATGTCATCAAAGAAACCAAAACAAATTTTCTCCATTATTTACTAAATACATGATTCACACATGACTAGAAAGTAGCTAGAGCATTTGTGAAATCCAAAGTCGTGACCAAGAACTCAAATTGCCCAAATGACATCTAAATGTTGTTTTGTGCACATTCTCATCCTTTACATAGATTTGATGATAACCTAATCTCAAATCAATCTTTGAAAAATGCAGAGCTCCATGCAACTCATCAATTAACTCATCATCTTGTGAATGAAATACTTGTTTTTGATACTTATCTTGTTCAAAGTATATATTTGCATTGTATCATCCTTTTTCTTAACAAGAACCATTGATGATGCAACGGGGCTAGAAATAGGTCTGATGTGGCCCATCTACAAAAGTTTCTTTTTGGGATTTTCAATCTACTCGTACTTTCTTGGAAGCTGATAAGACATAGTCATCACAGGTTTAGAACTTAGTTCCAATTGAATGATATACTAGAATCCTCTATTAGGTTATAATCTTGGAGGTAAATTATTAAATATTGCACTAGGCTTATCCAACATAGGCTGAATATCAACATGACTATTTTTTGTTATGGATGAAGCTGTGGTTGTCCCCAAATAGTGGGCTTCCCAAGCAACTTTCCCTCTCCTAAAAGATCTTTCTATCATTTTTCTTGAAACAACTCTTTGGGCTCCATTTGCACGCTAAGGCACTATGTCTTTTCCCTTTTACTTGAATTTCAGTTCCTTCATTTGGTAGTTTTGAGTAAATTCCCTAAGGGAATGTAACCATTGGACTCCAAAAACCATGTCAGTTTCTCTTAGGCCCATTACATAGAAATTATCATGCATCTTGTGTCTACTTAGAGTGATCTCAAGTTGTTGTATCCTCTTGGAGCAAGGAATGCTGAAGCCAACTATTATTATGACATTGAAAACTTCAAAATCCTTTATTCTCAATCCCCTTCTAACTATCAATCTCTCATCTATAAAGTTGTGGGTTGCCCCATTATCAATCAACATTGTAATTTTCTATCTTTGTAGAATTTAATAAATTTTGAAAGGATGATACCTAGGAGCACCAAAAAGGGTGGCGAGGGTGCTTGTTGAATACTCTTTTTCCTCCTTTCTTTCAGGTTTTGGTTCATTCACTTCAATCTTTTGTTCAAGCTCCTTTATTTGAAATCACACACTTTTACAAGACATTTGTCTTGCCACTGATGGTCCTTGTAGGAGAAGTGATGAGCACACAGTTATACTGAATCACCCATTTTACCGAAGTTTACCAATTTATAACTTTATCAATCACAATAGCAACTATGCAAGAATATAACAATAAGAACAAGTTGACACCAAAATTTTATGTGGAAACCCTTACGGGAGAAAACCACGGTACAAATAATGTACTTTATATTTATATAAGCTAACAATGATTGTAGGCACCAACCTCTTAATCTGTTTTGTAGGCACCAACCTACAAGGAGCACCAACTCCCTAACTTGGTTTAGTAGGCACCAACCTACAAGGAGCACCGACTCCCTCTTCCAAGGCACCAACCTTGGCTAACAAGAGGCACCAACCTCTTATGATAAACTGGAAATCTGAATTCTGCTTTTTACTACACTCCAATCCTTTCTTTGTGATGTATGCTGTCACTTTAATGCCCACACAAGAAATAGAATCTTCTGTTCTGATTTCACATCACCATTCTCTCACACACTCTTGCTTATTATTATTGCTCTTCTCTATCATTCACACAATCTTCTCCTCTATCTCTGAATAGATTTCTCCTTTATTTCTGCATAGATGTATCCTTTGTATCTGCCCAATCTCTTCCTCTATAACTGCAAGATCTTCCTTATCTCAGCACCAACACTGCATAATCCTCCTCCTGTATCTGCATATATCTTCTTCTTTATCTCAGCAAAACCTTCTTCTATTACTCTTCTATGTCTTCATATGCAGATCTATATGTGTCCCTTTTTATTTCACACAAAAATCTTCAATATAAATCAAATTTATTCTTCATACTTGTACCCTTCCTCTCACTTATGCTCAGAAATTTTATTTATATCTTTATATCCAAATGGAAAGATGCATCCTTTTGAAAAGAAATCTCCTTTCAAAAAGGCATGACCATTTGTTAAGAAATGGTTGTTGCTTTTAAACTAATCTCCAATTCTTTTTAATTTCTATTGATGTCTTTAAACTTCCTTCATTAACATTAGCACTCCTTTTGTAAATGAATCGTTTCTTTTAATAATGATTGTTCCTTCATTATCAACCGCTGCCTTCTTTTTAATGAACTTTACCTTTAATTAAGGTAAGCGCTGCCTTCAATTTAATTATCGAATCACTCTCTTCATTGCTTAATCACACCTCTTCATATAAAACTTTATAAACTGTTTTGTCTTTTTCAAACTTTTTGTCTTATTCTCAAACTGTTTTGTCTTTTTCTAAAAACATGCTGATCGCACCATTTAATTAGATCTTGAATCGCAGCTAAGGGAGTTTATGTTACTTCATGAAAAGATCGCTGACTTCTTATTTGTCTTATTTTGTCTTATATGATTTTTGTTTTATTCTTATTTTGTCTTTTTCTTTATTTTGTTTCTTTGTGTGTGTGTTTTTTTTTATATGCTGTATCTGTTTAGCAATTCTTTTATAGTCAACAGCGATTACTTCTGCTTGTATAATCTGATCTGAAGAAATATAAACAGCAGCATTTACTTACGTTGATCCTCCTTGTCTTTATTTCATATCCGATCTTCAGTAATATACTAGGCAATTCTGAATGTTCTAACTTGCATCGATGTTATCTTCAGTTCATGATTAATTTGCTCAAACAATCTGTATTAGACTTGACATCAATGACAAAATTTCCAACAAGAAGCACAATTTTTTTTTTTCCTGAACTCATTCTTGTTTTTTTCATCTTTGCTTGTTCAATGTCGTAATTCTTTCTGATGAGATGTTTTCTTTTGAAATGATTTCTTCTGTTGTCCCACTAGTGGTGTCTTAATGTAGAACTTTTTGTAGGCACTGGTGTTTCCAAGGTTAAGTCTCTCTTAATGGCTTCCTACAAAGATGGTGGATCAAAAGCTTTCACCCAACCTTTATGAGGTTTGGTTAATTATCCATAAATAAACAATAATTGTCTTTTTGAGGAGACATTAGGGACCATCGCTCATAATCTCTGAAACTTTGCCACATAGCTCCATTATGTTGTATTGGCTCAATTGAACCAATTCTTTGAAATTAATCTGTGTCCCTTTTGTCAAATATGTCAATAAGGCTTTGGCTGAAATCATCATATGAAATAATCAAACCGCGGTCCCGTTGATGTGTTTTTCGCGGACCGCACTAACGCAGAATAAAGTTGCCAACGGCTCCCTATTCTCTTGATCAAAGTATTCCGATGCTAAGATTGCAAGAAAGTTCATGCGTTCAACTCCAAGGTTCCTTTAATGCGAATAGGCTCAGTTGGCTCGATGTGATTTTGCTAGTATTTCAAGGGGACTTACAGAATTGTTCGGCAGCGGAGAAAGGAATTCAAATGCTCGAAAGATTTGTCTATGAAGCGCGGGTTTCCTATTCTAACCGGAAAGTGCTGAATTGAAATGGGGTAGGGTTAAGAAGATTCTAAATCTATTCTAAGGCGTGGGATATGGAGCTCAACTTCAGCAAACTTCTAACCGGACTTCGCTTTGCCTCGCATCGGACAGCCTCCACGGAGTCGGTGCAATCTTCAGGGGAGATGACTAAAGATGTTCAAACCACCACTTGACATGAAGATACCATCACAACGACGCATACCATCATTCAAACTGTGATTGAAGTTAGGCCCACAATGTTTCCAGTTGACCACACAAGGCGCATTCACCATCAACAAATACACTAGTGGTATGGATAGACGGAGTTGCTTAGATCAAACACCACATTCCATAGCTAACATCTACTTGCATGAAAATGAAATTTATGCTACTCTACGCTACTTGAAGTAGAAGGGATGAAGAAACCTCGCTAGCTATCCATAACAAAGACGAATTTCACCATCAATGAAAGATCTTTTATTATGAAATTTTTACACGACAATCTCTTACAAAGTTTTCAAAGGGAAAACTTTCCCTCTTCTTCAAACTACACTATCATTCTATGCTAAGCTATTCTAAGCTATTACCTAGTTGTCTCTCTACTCCGACTTCTACTCTAATCCTACTGTCTACTCTCTACCGGATTACAAATGAGGGGGACTCCTCCTTTATATAGCTAGCCAAGTCCCAAAAGACGGCTAGGGTTACAATCAATAGAGTGGCTAGAATCGTGCCACCTCAGCCCTAAACAAGATTTGCCCTAAAACCGCCACAAAGGAGAGTGGGGTAATAAATGCGCCATAATGTCCACCATCATCCTTCTAGAAGATTCCGATCTTGAAACGCGTTCACACTGCCCTCGATCTTCTTCTTGACTTTGTTCTTTGACTTCGCTGGAGCTTTCCTTCTTTTTCCATCTTGAGTTTTGAAAATGTTTCTTCAACACTTAGCCATTTTCCTGCAACCTTACTCCTTCATCACTTTAAGTCACCACGGCTTGATCTTGACGCTCCTCCCTGCAAAACAAGCAGGGAGAAGGGCATTAGAACACTTCACAATATAAACTCAACTTACTTACCTGATTTTCACGCTCTGATCTTCAAGGGCCCATCGTTTTTCCTTAGCCAACTTTTGCCTTCTTCATGATTCCTCATGGCCTTAGCCAAATTTTCAACCCATCTTGCCTTCTGCCTGGCGCACTTCACTTTGATATTTTCTCCAACTCGGGCTCGAGGAAAATGCTTTCATCAGAACTCGATCAAAAATCATCTAGACGATCATTCTCGTGCTCATCTCCGTAATTTTTATCTTGAAAACACATTTTATTCCTTGCCTTAGAAAACTTTTAAAATTTTCCCTTAGGAAAATTCATCAACTTGGTGCCCTTAAAATCTTCACCTTGAAGGCCGAAGCGAAGCATGGAAGACTTTAAAATCAACTCCTCATCGATAATCTTCAATACCAGAAGAAAATTTCCTCAGAACGCGTGAACTTATGGGTGCCCAACGAACGGGTTCATTTAATTTTCTGAATTTTGAACCTTAGAAAATATTTTCAACAATTTTTCATTTCTTCATATCCTCTGAGAATTTTGTTGCTCTGACTTGAAAATTTTCGTTGACCCTGTGAAGCTGGCATTCACCGACTTCATCTGTGGCAACTCTGCTCATGTTTCAGGAAAATTCCATCACCTCTCTAGACTTGGGCATTTTTCTAAGGGAGAAAATATTTTGTGCCTTAGAAAATTTTTGAATCACTTCGAAAATCTTGCCTTAGAAAATTTTATATCCAACTCGATCAACTTTGCCTGTGAAAATATCAACTTCACTTAGAAATTTTTTCATGAAGGCGCCTAGCACATTTTATTCTCTAACACCACCTTGCATTTTACTTCACATTTGGAAAAATATTTATTTGAAGTCCCAACGCCTTAGAAGAAATCCTCACCACGTCATCTTATATTCCACCTTAGGCGCATAGCACACTTTGAGGAAAAATTAAAAACCACGCCCAACACTTAACATCACCACCTCACACGCCTTGGAGATATTTCCAACACCCACCACCTTGGGCGCATTTAGGACTTGATGGAGGATAACGCCTAGAATTTACCTTGTATTCACCACGCCTTGGGATAATTTTCACCTTCAATTACCACCTTTAATCACTTTTCACATCCAAACATGGGCGCATTTCTATGTGTGTGAAGGATGACCTTTCAACTTCCCATTTTTGTCTTCATATGAGCTCACTTGGGCGCATTTAGGAGGGTGAGGAGGACGAGTTTGCAAGCTGGGCGCATTTTGCATGTGATGAAGGATAAAAAACTTTGACTTTGTTGACTCCTTGCAACCTTGGGCGCATTTTACCCTTGCTGGTGGATGAACTCTCTCCAACGTCCTTGGGTGACTCTTCACCTCCCACTTTTTGTCTTCACATGGCCTAGTTTGGGCGCATTTTGGCCTTGGAGAAGGATAAAACTCGTTGACTTTGACCTTTCTCTTTTAACATTTTGTACCCCATGAAGGATGAAAAATTGTTGACCTTTTGACTTTGCTTGCTAACTCCTCCTTGTTGAACTTGGGCGCATTTTACTAGTGGAGGAGGATATTTTCTCATACTTAGAATTTTTCTTGGGCCTCTTGCTAGCATGTGGGCGCATTTAGCCTATGCTGAAGGATGAGACACTTTGACTTTCCCTTGACTTTCTTGTGAGTGGGCGCATTTTACTAGTGGAGGAGGATAAAGTTTATACTTAGAACTTTTTTCATGCTATCAACCTCCCTTGGGCGCATTTTGAGGTGGCAAGAGGATGAGACTTAGAAATTTTTTAAATTTTCTCCTTGAGGGTGGGCGCATTTCTCCATGTCTACAGGATAAAATTCTTTGACTTTTCTTTGACCAGTTGTGCTTTGGGCGCATTTTGGCCTGTGTACTGGACGAGCTCAACACTCTTAGAAATTTTCATGCCTTCTCATCAACTGGGCGCACTTTGCTAGGCCTGCTGGATGAACTTCCAGACTTAGAACTTTTTTCGTTTTCGCCAGCTTTCCACACCGCTATTTATAGTAAGCCCCTCTCAATTTTGCACCCTAAAGCTCGAACGACTTGAAATTTACATTGACTGCAGATCCTATCACCTCATTGTCTCCATTTATTAATCGCCATTTTAGCCGACCGGGCTATTTAGCTCCATCGGGCGCGGCTTTACTATAAATAGTAACCTCTGTTTTTGATAGCTCCACCGCCCGGATTGACTTGAAATTTTAATGAGGCCTCACCATGTGACCTTACCACGTATTAACGACGCGATGCACTCGGGATTTACTATTTTAGCCGCCTAACTGACTCTACTATGAATAGTAAGTGTCTCGCTTGACTTGAAATTTCACCGTGAGATAGCCTCAAGGATGCCGATTCGTGGTTTACATCGGTTTTCAAAATTTTGACCTTTTACTCCTCTTTTAGGTTCAAGTTGGAAACCCTAATTTGCTCGCATGCATCAAATGGTCTCTGCTTTTCGCTTTTGCTGCACATCAACTTGTGATTCCGAATCGCCGAGGCGGCCGGGACACACCTCGCTAAAATAGCAAGTTCCTTATCGAGTGAGTATCTTCGCTTGCATGTCACACCATCGGGCTCTCAAAACTCCACCAGAATCATCCGCCATGCAAGCAGAAACCCCGACATAAACCCTAAAATAGCCTCTAAGACCGGAATTAAAGTGATAGTCTCTGCTTTGCATGTTACATCAATGCTGGCTGTCCTAAAACCCGTATGAATATGCATACGCAAAGAAAAACTCAGATCTCGTGACTCTCAAATTCGTGCCGGAAGCAGGACTGCTAAAAATAGTAAGTTGTCGGTTTTCGCTCAAATTTTGCATGCAAGTAGCCTGATATGCTCTAAATGCGGTGTGACTGTCGGAATCTCGAAATTGCTGACAAATTGTCCTGAATTGTGCACTTACTAAAAATAGTAAGCACCTTGGAATCTGATGAAAATTGGCTGGAAGCTCATTGAAGCACACTAACAACAATGTTGCTTATTTTCAAATTCATCGAATTTATTCGACCTCTGATTGATCAGGAAAATAAACCCTAATTTTCTCGTGACTCTGGCCGTAATCACGCTTTAAGTTCAAAGACGGAACGCCCCCTGAAAGACAGATAAAAAGAGAGACAACAACAAAACTAATCAAAAGCAAAGCCAAATTAGGGGTCCCCATTGCAATGGGGCGATGTGTGAAAACGCCACAACATGTCCTTAGTTAACTAATTGATGGTACTACCACTCATGTGCTATGCCTTTTAGATGAAAAGTAACAAATTTTATAACTCCTTCCTCATACATATTGTTAAGTGAAAAATATGTATTTAATTTTTGAACCTAGGCACAAGCTGAAAATCTGTTTGAAACATCATAAGTAGGAATGGTCAACTTATCCAATTTGGGTTGTAGGTCACTATGAGATTGATTTGCATTTTGCCTTTGTTCATTTTTTTTGTCCATTCTTCATCTTCAAATTGTCAAAATCAATGAGGGACATTTTTGCATGAAATATAGTCCAGGAGCTCTGTATTCATCAAAGCAAGCTACAAAACTATCTCCATAATGGTTTTGTGGTTCCTCTTCTTAAGGTTCTTCTCTTTGTAAGAAGTTAGGTTGGAAAGGCCTGAACATGGAATCCATAGCATGTAATATCCCCGTTTGCCAGCTCGCGTAATGAATAATAATTAATTTAATTATTTAATGTTGTGTAATGCCCCCTTCTTAGCTTGCTTCAGTTTCTCGATGGATTAGCCTATCATTTGACCCCCGTAGGCTAGTATTGATGGTTAGAGGGTCCTGTGTGGGGAGTTGCCAGATTCTCTGGTGGCACTTTGTGGTTTTTCTTCCCCGGTGTTTCGTGTTATTCAGGGTTTGCCTTCGGGAGATGATTTGGACTCAAATTTCTTCAAGCATCAAGTGATTGGTTATTTATTTAGGTATCAAGTAATTGGTTCTCGTAGGGTGGGTAAGACTGCCTACTTGGCTTGGAATGGACGATTCGTAGCTTCCCGCTGAAAACTCGTTCTCTAAACATCTCAACCAGGCGATAGCTTGGATCAGTACGTCACATGGCAGGGGAATAGGGGGGTAGGGGTCCTCCCTCCCTTTTTCCCTACCTACTTACTACCCATCACCCTCCCAGTTTGGGGGGAGATCTTACTACCTACCCAGTAGTTGGGGAGGAATGTCACGTATAGATGCGAATCTAACTACCTATAGCAGCATCACCAACTCAACTAAGTTGAGACTTCTCTCGGTATAATCACTCCCCTTGTTGGAGGGACATTTTTGGTAAGTCACTCAGTTGATAGAGTCCAGTGTTTCTATTTTTGGAAAGGCACCCAGGTGAGCAGTGGTTTTAGTGGATTACCTCCTGGCATTGACGGAATCAGAAAATAATGATTATTGAGGGAGTTGTGTTATTTTAATTATTATTAAAGTAAGACTTTAATAATAATTAATTATTATAAGTGCATATCATAATGACTTATTTGACTTTATATTAATGGGGCCATTTAATGATATAAGTCAAATTATAAAGTGCCTTGGTTTGAGCGCCCAATTAATGAGATATATTAAAGTCACATCAAAAGAAAATTTAATATTATATTTTAAAGTTAATAAGCCTCTTTGGGAGTTGTGCTTTTTCATGAGGGGTATATAAGCTTCCAAAAAGCAAGTGAAAATCATTCTACACTTATGCTTTTTGGAGTGCTTTTTCTTAGGAGAAGGAAAACCAGGGTTTTCTGCAATCTGGGTCTTGGAGAGCATAACATCTTTTTGATTTTGCTTCCTGAAGGTTTCAAAGATCATCTAAGGGCTGTATACATCAGGTGGCTACATCTAGTGGTCACATTTGAGGAAATTGGAGAGTTTATTTGAAGGGTTTGAAGAGAATATCATCAGAAATCTGAAGTAACTTGGTTGCTGATTTTTCTTTTTTGACTGATATCTTTGATTGCTGGGCCGTACCACTTCATTTGCTTGGCCGTATGAACTCAGATTTATAGGCCGTACAGTTCTTGGGTGTGGTGTTTGGGTCTCTAGGCTGAAACGCCTAGTTTCTTTGCATTTAATCACTCTTTCTTGGAGCGGCCAGATTCTAGCATTCATTGCAAGTCTGTATAAAGGTGGGGAAGTCAATAATTTATGCTAAGCATCCAATAGAAGTGTTTCTCTGTTGCTGATCTGCATTTCCAGATTTGCAAATAATCTTGCTTGGCTTACCGGGCATGAGACAAATGTAAAAAGCTTTTATCAATAATCTGATTTCAATATATGCAAAGTTTGCTTCAATAGTTTGTATATATATTTGCATCCATTTGTATCTATCTTTTTCCTTTACTAGCATTTCCTGGCATATATATTCAAAAAGACACAAAAAAACCAAAAAAACCATATAAAAACAAAAAAAATCAATCATAGTAGTTGGATAGAAAATATCTCAACAAGGGGGTTAGGATATTTCAGTGGTATCAGAGCCATCCTATGAATTCTGTAGTTCATGAGTAAAGAGTTTAAATGGTATACCAGGGTTGGAGAACAGTGGGAACCACCTCCAGTTCCTGAAGGTGAGACAATTTTAGGGATATTGGGTATACATAGAACTAGTTTGAGTGACGGTGATAGTGTGGCAGGCACTATGGCTGAGAGAGACAAGGGTCATGCAGAGTCACTCAGTCCTGATTCCCAGAGCCAGGAGGTAGTTCGAAAATATGATGGACATGATGTCGCAGTTGATGGGTACTATGAGGCAGTTTGTTCCACCACAACATACAGGTTATCAGGGACAGACTAGTGGTACACAGGGTTTGGGTCAGCCTAATGTGGCATTTCAGCAGACTTCATCTTCTATGGGTTTAGTTCTTAGGCCCAACCAGCCTACCTTCACCTCTAGAGAGGAGCCATAGGCCCCACAACCTCCATCGGTTCAGGTGCGAGAGCGTCATGTTCTCATTGCAGGGGATATCACTCAACATTATGTAGAGTATATGACTTAACCTATTGAGATTCGGGAGTTGTTGACCCTGAATCAGTTTTTGGATCAAAAGAGGCCTAGAGGTGGTGGTGGAGTTAGAGTAGAGCAAAGGGTACTCGAGGCTACACGTGACCTTCAGCAGGTTGTGAGCAAGGTCACCTTGCCGCACTTAGATGGCAGTGATAAATGCACTGCTAGATTGTGGGTCCAAAAGTTGGACAATTACCTGTCATTGGGGCCCATGCCAGAGGACAAGGCAATTAAGTTCGCTATACTGCACTTAGATTGACTTGCACACGAGTGGTGGTACCATGGTATGGTTACCTTACAACACTACCTCATCACTGCCTACCTTGAGTTCACGAATAGACTTATTGAGCGCTTCGATCGAAAGGATCTAGAGCTTTACTTAGAGAGCTAGTTCAGCTCAAGCAGGTGGGTAGCTTGGAGTCCTACATTAGTGAATTTCAGCGTTTATTAGTGATGGTGCCTATCATATCTGAGAGGAGGCTGATCATTTTGTTTACTGAGGGTTTGTTTGAGCCTTTGAGAGGTTGGATCAAGGCATTTGATCCTCCCACCTTACAAGAAGCCATGAAGAAAGCTCATATTATGGAACTTGCAGCCCCTAGAAGCAAGTTTCCACCAAAAGATTCCTCTTCAAGCAAAGACAGTAGATTCTTTCCCAAGAAATCAGAAAAATCAGATCAGAAAAAGAAATCTGCAGTCCCTATAATGAAGGCCATGATTGTCCCTTAAGACCTAAGGCAAAAGCTAAGCAATGGAGTGGATATATGCTGATGAGTACAATTTTGATAATTCTGATCAGCAATCTGATCACGAGGGTCATGAGGCAGAAAAGTCATCAGATGAGTCTGAAAATGAGGTAGAAGTTAAGGCTCTAGAAGTTCATCTTTCTAGCATATAGCGCGAGGGTTCTTTTAGGATGCGAGGAGTCTTAGCAGGTCAAAGGGTGATTACTTTGTTGGACACTGGTGCTACACACAATTTCATTGCCAAGAAATTGATGGCTAAGCGTGGTCTTCAAACCAAAGAGTTTGAAGGGATTAAGGTTAAAGTTGTTGATGGTTACACGCTTGTAACAAGATGATTTCTGATCTTCCAATGCGGTTAAGTGATTATGACTTAAAGGCAGAGTTTTATGTAGTTGGTATGGGAGACATGGACGTTGTGTTAGGCATGAAATGGATTCATGCCATAGGTGAGTTCACCCTCAACCTACGCAAGATGGAAATGAAATTTGAATCAAATGGAAGAAATAATGTGATGAAGGCAATATCAGATGGTGGTCTACAGATGATATCTCTTAGGAGGATGGAGAGGTTGATCCACCATGACCAGGTAGAGTGGGTTGCTGAGTGCTTGATGATGCCTACACAGTTGGAGCAGCAGAAACCGAGTTATCCTCTAGATATTCAGGACTTGAGAACTAAGCACACGAAAGTGTTTAGTGATATTCCACTAGGTAGACCTCTAGATAGAGGTATTGAGCACATAATTGAGTTGGAGAAGGGTGCGAAACCCGTTATGATCACACCATATAGGCATCCTAAGTGGTTGAAGGATGAGATAGAAAAAACTATAAGGAGTTGCTTGACATGGGCCACATTTGGCCAAGTAAATCTCCTTTTGCTTCATTAGTGGTATTGGTAAAGAAAAGGATGGAACTCTACATATGTGCATTGACTACTGCGCCTTGATTAAGAGGACCATCGAAAATCGATACCCCATCCCTCACATAGATGAGCTGATTGATGAGTTACATGGTGCTTGCTTCTTCTCTAAGATTGATTTGAGATTTGCGTACCACCAAATCTAGGTTAGAGAGTAGGATGTGGAGAAGACAACCTTCTGATGCCATTGTGGTCACTTCGAGTTTTTGGTTATGCCTTTTGGGTTAACCAATGCCCTTGCTACATTTCAGTCTACTATGAACATAGCTTTTCAGCACCAGTTGAGGAGGTTTGTCTTAGTGTTTTTTGATGACATTTTGGTTTATAGCAGGACATGGGAGGAGCACTTTGCACACTTGGATACAGTGTTGAGCATTCTAGAGAGGGAGTCCTTGTATGCCAAGGAATCCAAATGTGCTTTGGGTTTATCTGAGTTACTTTATCTTGGGCACAATATTAGTGCTGAGGGTGTTCGTATGTATCCGGATAAAGTCCGGGCTATTATAGATTGGCCTACTCCAAAGAATCTCACATAGCTTAAGGGATTCATGGGATTGTGTGGCTTCTATAGATGCTTTGTCAAGAGTTTTTCACAACAGGCAACACCACTCACCAACTTGACAAAGAAAGGAGCTTTCGTTTGGATTGATCAGGCACAGTGAGAAGTTCAAACATCTGATGAATACTTTCCCAGTTCTAGCTATACCAGATTTTACTAGACCATTTGAGCTTCAGTGTGATGCTCCTGGCGAGGGAATTGGTGTAGTGTTAATGCGGGACAAACACCGCATAGTTTTTGAGAGCAGGAAATTGAGGGGGCAGAGCGGAGCTACAGTATTTACAATAAGGAAATGTTAGCCATTATGCATGCATTGGCTAAATTCAGGCAATACTTAGTTGGTGGCAAATTTTTGGTGAAAACGAATCATGATAGCCTCAAACATTTCCTTGGGCAGCGAGATCTTAATCGAGAATATAGTTGCTGATGCATTATCTCGTAGACCACATTTAAGCTCCATTGTTGAGATTACAGCTGATTGGAGGCACTTGATTTCAGTAGAGTATGCCAAGGACCCATGGGCCTTGGGCATTGTTGATGGTATGGTACAGGATAGTAGATACTCTGTTGTAAATGAGCTCATCATTTACAAGGGGAGGATTCTTTTGGTACTAGGATCGGAGATGAAGAACAAGGTATTGAGGGCCTTTCATGATCTTCCTATGGCAAGACATCTCGACTACTTCAAGACATATAAGTAGATTCGGGAACGGTTTACATGGAAATGTCTCAAGTTTGAGGTTCTTCAGTATGTTAAAGAGTGCCCTATTTGCTAGTAGAATAAACAGGAGCACACATTTCCTGCAGGTCTTCTTCAGCCACTCACGATCTTCCTATGGCAAGACATCTCGACTACTTTGTTGTACCCAAAACCAAAATTTTTGCTTCACTAAGGCATTTTGCTAAATTGAGTCTTAATCCTGTTAAAGTGATGTTAGAACGTTGTTTTTGGGGTTTTTAAATATGGAGTTAGTATCAGTGTCATGTCAGTCTGTTATTGAAGAGATTTAAGAAAAATGAAAATCTGAAGGAAAATCACTGAAATTTTCTATCTCTGGAGAAGGGAGCACTTTCTCAAATGGGCGCCCTATCTTTTAGGGGCCCAGATCCTGTTTTTAGGGTTTGTCACCTCCAGCAGACTT
This sequence comes from Sequoia sempervirens, assembly GCA_007258455.2. Lineage (NCBI taxonomy): Eukaryota > Viridiplantae > Streptophyta > Pinopsida > Cupressales > Cupressaceae > Sequoia > Sequoia sempervirens. The sequence goes on along the minus strand of VDFB02352190.1, from coordinate 6,657 downwards.
TTGTTCGGCATCACGTCAGCTTCGCAGTGAGCTATCAAGCCTGCCAAACGGACCTGTTTCGAGCAAGTTGTGGTGGATACAGCGCAAAACGAGGCGAAAGCAAGAATTGGCTAACACTGGAGAAAAGCGCAGCTTTTCAGAAAGGCGCCCATCTTTTTGAGGTGCCAAATGAAGGTTTTTGGCTAAATGCCACCCAAGATGTTTGTCTCACTTTGTTCGGCTTAAACATCCGTCGATGGGTGAATCGAGTTCTTTGAAGCGCTGAGCGAGGTCAAGCGATAGGGTCAAATCTTAGTGAGAATATGGGGAGAAAAGCAAAAGAGCACATTTTGAAAGGTGCCCAAGCTTTTCAGGGCCTTTAATGCCTTCTTCGATAATTCCCGGATGCCCTAGTATTAATGCGTATTGCGTTGACTTTTCGTTACTTTGTCTTCGTCGAGATCGAGAGAATATCTTATCGGCTGGCCTGCGGTCGAGGTTTTATATTATTTTTTGTGGATTTCGAAATGGCTTAAGTCACGGAATGAAAAGAGCAACTTTCAAAAAGCGCCCTAGTTTTTCACCCTCGAGATGATGTTTAAGGGAAATGCTATGCGGTACATCGTCTGAAGCGAAGTCGGCTCCTTGATGAACTTTGAGATCGATCACGAGTTGATAAATCAGAAGTTATGAAGGATTTGTTTTCCTTCGTGCGAGGATCTCACGGAAGTTGGGGTGACTAAGTCCGGAAAAGCGACTTTTGGAAAAACGGATTTTTGAGCCGGATATCCGGTTTTATGGCATTATAGTGTCAAAGATATCTTTTGATCGGTAGTTTTTACTCGGCTGCAATGCATCGGCCGGTAATCGGATCGATCCAACCCGATTGCTCGGAAGGATGAAACGGTGAAAGGTCCCGGTGAAGGTTTAGGCTTAAATTTTTCATGAAATTTGGTTAAGTCACGGAATTACGTTTGAGAGTTCAAAATTGGATTTCGAAGAAGTTGAATGGGCCGCCTTAAGCTGGAGTTACATTGCCGGTTAGACTAAACGTTTTCTGGGTTGTCATCTTCAGTTCATATATTGGCATGTTGAGTGATCTTTCAGTTCGCATGTCGAGTTAACTAGTTTGCATGTTCAGTTAACTATCTTGCATGTTGAGTTAACTCGATTGCATGTTGACTTAACTGAAGATTATTACTGAATGTCAACTGAAGTTTGCATGCATGGCGATTTTGGTTGCAATTGTGAAGATGGCGCTTCATTAAGTGTCAACTGAAGTTCTAGAAGGGACGCCATATTTTGATGAAGCATTAATTTGTGAAGTAAGGTGCATCTGAGTGTTAACTTCAGTTATGAAAAGGGTCGCCATATTTAGGTTTAAAATGATAAAGCATGAATTAGTGAAGCTACGCATTTTTCAAGGAATGGTAACTTTAGTTCTAAAAGGGTTGCTATATTTAAATTATATTTGATTAAAGCACATGAAGTTGGCGCATTCTTGAAGGCTAACTGAAGTTCCAAAAGGCTAGCTATTTTTAGCATATTTATTGCATGAAGATGGCGAATTTCTCTTTGCAATCAACATTGTTAACTAAAGTTTTCAAAAGGGCACGCCTTAGGTTAAATTTGATGAATCCAAAGCAAGGTTGAAGATGGCGAACTTGATAAGATGGTTAACTGAAGCTAAAGTCGCATGGTTGAGTTGAATTGAAGACTTGTAAGGCAAACCCTAATGCATGGTGCTTTAATTAGCATATTTGAGTTTCAGTTAACTATAATAAGGACCAATGAGAAGCCAAGCGCCATTTTCAAGCATTCTTTGCTTAGTGCGAATTTTCTATGATGAAAATCTATATATTTCAAGCATGGCGTCCATTATTTCATCATCTTTTGCTCTGAAGCTCTTATTCTTTTTGAGCGACCAGCAAGCTTAAGGTGATTCAGGTGTCCGTTTTCAGCATTCTTCGAAGCAACGAGTTCAGATTGTTCAAAGGAAGTCAATTCTAGACTTTATTTTCACTTTGCATGCAGGTTTTGTCAAAGATTCGAAGAAGAAATTTGCAAATTTTTCAGAAGCAGACAAGCAAAACTTTCTATCTTCTGTCTTATTTCTTCTATTTCTCACCTTAGGTACTTTCTTCGCATGTCAAATAAATTCAACACATATTCAAGAATCTGATCATCTGGGTTCGCATATTTCAGCATTTGCAGCAAAACCCATGTCTTAGATTTTTTCGAGAAAATTGCCCCGCTAGCCTTCATTCTGAAGCTCTGTGCTTTTTTCCGAAGATTTCTTTGCATGTGGGCCAAAAACACATCTTTTTGAAAATCGCATCATCTGGGTTTGTCCAGAATTCCGTTGTGCACAAAACCCATGTTCCAGATTTTCTCATGAAAAATTGCCCGGGAAGCTCTAAAAACCCCTACAGTTCTCGACTGAAAAGTCTTTGCATGTTAGGCTAAACGGCGTTTTTTCACAATTTTGACATTGTGGGTTGTCTTAGAATCATTTTCCGGACAAAACCCATGTCTCAAATTTTTTGGTGAAAATTATCCTTCGACAGGTTATTTTTAGCCTCACCGAGCCTTTTTAGCTTTCTGGAGAAAGTTGTCAGAACATATCCGTGTTCACAGTCAACGGGCAAGTTTTTCAGAAGGCAGTTCAACTAGACTAAATTCAAGACCAAATCGATCTTAATTTAGGTTTTCATCATAGCAGCTGACAATGAAACGTTACGCTGCAAAAGGAACAGAGATCACTTCATTTATGGAGCCGCCAAAGTCACTCAGATCTTGTGCCATTATCTTCGTGAAAATGGTACCTATGCTGATCTCGAGGTTGTACAAACTGAGTTTCAGAAGCATGTTTGTGATATCTTGATGGAGGTCTTGTGGTGTCTAAGTTGGATCACATTTCAATAATTTCAGCTAGAAGGCGATTGAAGATGTTAAAGATGCATGCGTACGATCAAGGATGGTGACAAGGAATTGAAGAAACAGATTATTGTTTTGGGCAGCACCAAAGTGCCAGATGACAGAGAGATCGATGAGTTCTTGGTCGAAGTGTTAGACCGAGATGACATGGAGTGATCTGCCAGTTGGAACTTGCAGTTAATTTCGAGGGTTGAGTCATGAGCAGCAGTTAACTCGACTTTCAATCTTGAGTTCACTTGCTGACTTAACACATGCTTATCTCGTCCTTGGAATTATCAACACAGGAGTTAGGGTTAGGGTTTCCAGTTAACTGAAGGTAGTGTCCAGTTAACTTTGCTTTAAATAAGGACGTGCATGCTTGCACATGGTCCATTTAGGTTAAATGTACCAGTTAACTGATGGTAGCTTTCCAGTTAACTGTATAGTTTACTTCATTAGGTTTGGGCGAATCTTGCATGCATTTGCGAATCAGAGATGACACAAGGTGATTTTAGGGTTCTCACCTTGATGTATATAAATAAGAGCTTTTGCTCATTTGTAATTAACTTTTGCTTGAGAGAGAAATATATGCTCACCACCTTGCCCTCAATATTGCTCTTTTGGTATTTGTTCATGTGTCTTCGCTATTATGATTAAGTGTTATGCCACATAGGGTTTCATGCAATTGTAATGGTGGATTCTTTATGTCTTGTGAATCTTTTATCATTTCAATCAAGTGTTATGCCACATAGGGTTTCGTGAGATTGTGATGATAAAATCGTTTTGTGAAGTCTTTACTACTTTCAATCAAGTGTTATGCCACATAGGGTTCCATAAGATTGGCGCGGTAAATTCCTCCCATAGTTAGATCTGTTTGAACATATTTACCATTGAGGTCAATTGTTATGCCACATAGGGTTTCGAGAGATTGTGATGATAAATCTGTTTGTGAATCTTTATCATTATAATCAAGGGTTATGCCACATAGGGTTTCGTGAGATTGTGGTGATAAAGCTGTTTGTGAAGTCTTTACTATTTCGATCAAGTGTTATGCCACATAGGGTTCCATAAGATTGTCTTGGTAAATTCTTAAATCTGTTTGTGCCCAATAAGCTTGTTTAGATTGAGATGATAGTTGCGCCACCTTGCCTTCAAGTAGAGAGTCTAAACTCGTTTATCGTCCGATAGTCAATCCCTGCTCCATTTCCTCATGCTCTGTTTTCTTGAGGAGACTGGATAGATTTAAAGTTGATAGCTTAGTTGTAGTTAATGATCTGCGAAACCAGAAAATCCTTAGCTGCAACATTCTTGGTTTTCTTAACCTTGTGCCTCTTCCAGCTGAGAACAAAAAGATAGGACTTAGATTACTTTTCTTTTCCATGCATTCCAGCACAACGAGGGAGCTTCCCCTCCTAATTTGAAGAGCACTCATTGCGTAGTGTACATAGCTGTCCGTACAAACCTGCACTCCAGAGGTGTTAGATTTTACGCCAACATACTTCAAGACATATAAGTAGATTCGGGAACGGTTTACATGGAAATGTCTCAAGTCTGAGGTTCTTCAATATGTTAAAGAGTGCCCTATTTGCCAGCAGAATAAACAGGAGCACACATTTCCTGCAGGTCTTCTTCAGCCACTACCTATTCCAGATAGGAAGTGGGAGTGTTTATCCATGGACTTCATTATGGGCTTACCAAAAGTCCAAGGTAGAGATTGTATCTATGTGGTTGTCGATCGGCTTATGAAGTTTGCCCACTTCTTTCCGATCTCAGCTACATATTCAGCGACATAGGTAGCAGATCTTTTCTTTCGTGAGGTATTCGGCTCCAAGGTTTGCCATGGAGTATTGTCAATGATTAGGACAACAGGTTTATGAGCCATTTCTGGCAGGAGCTGTTTGAGCTTAGTGGGACTGAGCTTACTTCGAGCACTAGTTACCACCCACAGACGGATGGGAAGACAAAAAATGTTAATAAATGGGTGGAAGGATACCTCCGAAATTATATAGTAGGGCAGTAGAAGGCTTGGGTGAAGTGGATTCACTTATGTGAGTATTGTTACGATACCACTAACCACATGTCCATACAGATGACTCCATATATGGCATTATATTGGTATGATGCGCCCAACTTTCTGGATTTGTTGCTGAGTGACGTAGAGTGCCCAGTGCTAGGGATCTTCAGGAGAGCCAGGATATCATGAGGTCTTTGAAGGAGAATATACAAAAGGCACAAAATCAGCAGAAACAATATGCAGATCAAAAGAGAGTTGAGTGATCATTTGATGTTGGTGACATGGTGTATTTGATGCTGTAGCCATATCGCCAGTCCACTCTCAGGAAGAGTGGTATCGAGAAGCTCAAGCCACATTATTATGGTCCTTTCAGGATTACCAGGCTTACGAGCTAGAGTTACTGGTAGACAACAGAGTGCATAATGTTTTCCTTGTGTCACGCCTCAAAAAGGCATTAGGAGTCAGGACACAATATTGTTCCCTCTACAGCTTTACCACCCCTTGATGAGGAGGGGAAGTTGACATTAGTACTTGAGGCCATTGATTTTCGAGAGTGTCTTTTGTGGCGACGGGTCATCAGGGAGTATTTGAGTCATCAGGGAGTATTTGATCAAATGGAGGGATTTTCTGGTAGAGGATGCTATGTGGGAGAGCGCGGACATCTTACAACATCCGAAGTTGAGATTGCTTGGTGACAAACAATTTCAAGGAGGGCGGATTGTAATGTCCCCTTCTTAGCTTGCTTCAGTTTCTCGATGGATTAGCCTATCATTTGACCCTCGTAGGCTAATATTGTTGGTTAGAGGGTTTTGTGTGGGGAGTTGTCAGATTCTCTGGTGACACTTTGTGGTGTTTCTTCTCCGAAGTTTGGTGTTATTCAGGGTTTGCCTTTGGGAGATGATTTGGATTCAGTTCTTACACACTTACAATTTTTAGTAAGTCACTCAATTGATAGAGTCTAGTGTTTCTATTTTTGGAAAGGCACCCGAGTGAGCAGTGGTTTCAGTGGATTACCTCCTGGCACTGACGGAATCAGAAAATAATGATTATTGAGGGAGTTGTGTTATTTTAATTATTATTAAAGTAAGACTTTAATAGTAATTAATTATTATAAGTGCATATCATAATGACTTATTTGACTTTATATTAATGGGGCCATTTAATGATGTAAGTCAAATTATAAAGTGCCTTGGTTTGAGCGCCCAATTAATGAGATATATTAAAGTCACATCAAAAGCAAATTTAATATTATATTTTAAATTTAATAAGCCTCTTTGGGAGTCGTGCTTTTTCATGAGGGGTATATAAGCTTCCAAAAAGCAATTGAAAATCATTCTACACTTATGCTTTTTGGAGAGCTTTTGCTTAGGAGAAGGAAACCAAGGTTTTCTGCAATCTCGGTCTTGGAGAGCGTAGCATCTCTTTGATTCTGCTTCCTGAAGGTGTAAAAGATCATCTAAGGGTTGCATACACCAGGTGGCTACATCTAGTGGTCACATTTGAGGAAATTGGAGTTTATTTGAAGGGTTTGAAGAGAATTTCATCAGAAATCTGAAGTAACTTGGTTGCTGTTTTTTTTTTGTCTGATATCTTTGATTACTGGGTCATACCACTTCATTTGCCGGGCCGTACAGTTCTTGGGTGTGGTGTTTGGGTCTCTAGGCTGAAATGCCTTGTTTCTTTGCATTTAATCACTCTTTCTTGGAGCAGCCAGATTCTAGCATTCATTGCAAGTCTGTATAAAGGTG
>VDFB02352189.1:0-90150 GCA_007258455.2 Sequoia sempervirens | reverse complement strand
TCCTTTTATTATCCTTAGAAGTATTTTAAGAGGAATTTTTAATTCCTCACTTGTCACATCCTCCCCATGATTTGGGAGGATGGGACAAATAACCCCTTTTTCCCTTCCCAAGGTACTTGAAAGTACCTCCACATGGCCTCCACCTCACTTCCGTGTCACCCTCTTCCCTTTCCCTAGGATGACACATTCCATACTCACATCTATTGAGATGCCTCAAGGCATCTCAACCATTGATCTCATTCCCTACTTTTAATCCTATCCCTCTATTTTATTCCTCTCCTAATGACTACCCTAAACACTTAGCCATTTTCAATCTACACGCACTACATTCAAAAAATTTCAAGCTCTCAACTCTCATTCTCTCACACTCACCATAACTAAATTCACATCCAAAATCCATCCAAATCTATCTTGCAACCATATTTGTGACCAAAATCATGTAAAATATAGGTGTTATGCTGTCGGTTTGAAGATTGGAGCACACAAATCAACTCACTGAAAGGGGCAAATGATTCCATCAAGCTCAAAAAACATTTGGTTTTTATTTTCATTTGCAAAGTTGAGATTCATCCTTAGGCCCTAATCTGAGTGTTTTTCTTTTTCTTTTAATCTTTGCATGGTTGTATGTTTTCCTTCCATTTTAGTTTATTAGAAACACTTGCACACAATTGTTATAATTATTTCCTTGACCTCTACAAGTTCTTATCATGACATGCCAAGTTGTACCCTTTGGGAAATAACATGGATTAGATTGTATGGGGGCTAGGAAATGGCTATAATAGTCATATGTTGCTCAAATTTTCCCTCCAAATAGTAATGTGTAGGTTGGAATACTTGCACTTGATGAACCCAATAGATAAGACACCCTACCCACAATATAGAGAAAGGAAAATTTTCCTACACCCTGGTCGCCAAACTAAATTCCCTTACTAAAAGTCATGAGTGTAAAGGTTGGTATGTTAGTCCATTTGAATGACATGACTAACAAATCAATGAGTCTATCAAGTCATATAAAAAAAAATGTATTCCTTGCAAACCAACATATGTTGGTCATTTTATCTCAATTAATTCCAATGCATGTTGGAGAAATATGTATGGTAATAATCTAGAGAATGAAGTAATATGTATTCCCACCATCAATAACCAATTTTATAGCCCAACAATGTACCTTATACAATTAGCCTTCTTATATGTAACTACTATCATGGATCCATTAGATACACCTATTACCACATCCTTCCCTTCAAATATGAACTTAAATTTCCCATTTTGATGCATTTGTGGAAACTCACCACTGAAACCTATTTACACCTATACATATTTCAATTCTTGTAGTAGATGTTGTATTACATGCCTTATGTTGATCCATGGATACATAGGGTTTATTGCATGTCCAAGTGCATATGATATAAATTTGATTAGTGACCATGTGATTCACCCCTTCAAAAGCTTCAATTTGTGTGTGTTCCATAATAATTTCTATTTAGAGTCCTCTAGTTATGAAACTAGTGTTCCACACCATAATACATGAGAAATATTGTAATTGAGAGAATGTATCCCATTTTTTTTTAGTGCCCTTCATATGCTTATCATTGGTGGGATACTTATCCTTAATATAAGGATATTGTGTTATCATTATATGAAAATGATGCAATAAATCCCTACTTCTACTATCATCCATATTTCTAGAGTTGTAATCAATATGTTTATTCCTATCGCATATTTGGTGTTTTTTGATATATTTGTAGTTGCACTTTCATTCTTAAAAAAAAAACATTATTAGAGTAAGGTTTAATTGAAACGCCCCTCAAAGATTCATGCTCATCAACTTGTCTATCTTGTAGATCACTCTCGCATGGAATTGATTTCTTCAAGTTCCTTCCCTTTCTTCCTTGTTAGGTGCTTGGCATTCCTCTAATGTATCCCCTCTGATTCTTTAGCATTTGTGTTCTTCTTATCAAGATTCTTTGCATGCAAAGTAAAGTCTATATCTTCTCATCTCATTTCTAGCTTCCTTCATCTTCTCTATAATAATTGGTGATGTAGTCTTTTGAGAAAGTGCATTATGTTCCTTATTGTGCATGTCTCCTTTTTATTTGCTACAATAGAGTATCTTTGAGAGTCATTTATATTTTGGTTTTAGTTGTGTCTTTGGTTCTAAATGTCCATCATTTTGCAAGAGTATTTTCTCTCTACCATGTTCAATGATCTCCTCCTTAGAGACTTCTTTTTATTTTGATTCCTCTAATTCCTTTCTCAACCTTCTTAGGTATATAAATAGACTTTTTATTTTCTTGTCACCCTTAAAAAACCTTCAAAAGGTTGTGTAGATTTGAAATCATCTACGTGTTCTTGATAATCTTTGAATAGTCTATCAAACTCTTCTTCCAATGAAATCTAGGGTGAAAGCACGAAGTTGAGTCCACCTAAGGTGGAATTTTTTTCCTTAGAAAAAATCCTGAAATCATGAAAAATGAATTGTGATAAGATTTTTTAGCAATCAGGATCCCATTTTGGTTTAGGTTCCTAAGCCTAAAATTAAAACGGGATCCTGTTTTTTAAAAATCCGGATCCCGTTTTACAAAATGAGATCTGTTTTTTAACCATTTTGCAAAATAGGATCCCATTTTGAAAAGTTTCCAAAAATGGACCGTTTTGCAAAACAAGATCCATTTTTTAACCATTTTGCAAAATAGGATCTCGTTTTGAAAACTTTCTATTTTTGGCAATTTTTCAAAATGGGATCCCGTTTTTCAAAATATGATTTTTTGGTCAGGTTTTTGCTTTGTTTTTTTGTTTAGGAAAAGGCTTGGGGACCTGATCCTAAGCTATGGACCTAGTTTGACTTGCAAGTTGAAGGTCCTGTCAATGCCACAAGAAAATAGTGACTTTGGACATATGTTTGAAGACCTTTATTTGCAAATTTTTTTGAAAAAATTAAAACCGATTATAGATGAGACAGTGTAGATTCCAAATATGTATTTTTTTTTACAATTTGATTTTTTTTTTTTTATTTTTCAATTATTTTTTGATGAAACTAGTCCATAAACTTGAAATATCAGGGTTTTTTAGTATTTTAATAACTTTTTATTAAAATAGTTTTTGATGAACAAATTGCACGAAAGTGTACATCAGAAAATTCATTTCATGATTTTTTTTAAAAAAATGATAAGTTTAGGTCATCTTATGTGTGATGTACACGACGATTTTTCAAAACAACAAATATGGCTAATAAAAACTAATAAAAAAATATTCAATAAAAAATTACAAAATATATCGAAAGCATGTTTCAGTGAGTTACAAATATTTTCCCAAAAGGATTTAGAAAAATACGATTATTTAGGTCAAAGTATGGATGACGTACATGTGCATGGTATGGTAAAAAAAAAGTTACTTTTAAATAGTGGTTTTTATAAACGCCTATTGAAAATGAATTTGTATCATCTGGGTATTAAAATAAATTACATATTTGGAAACTAGACTCTGAGTACTACATTTTATGATTATTGACATTTTTAAGATTCCATCTCTAAGTGCTTCAAATTTTAAGGTCAAATGTGACAAATTCTGAAAATCAGGGAAAACACTTCCACTTTTTGGCCAAAAAGGACTCAACTTCTTGCACACACCCTTTAGTTCTCTACCATTGAAGTTTTTTATCTCGTCCTATAAAATTGACTTTTCCTTTCCATCTCAACATACTTTTCAAAGGTTAAATTTTCCCTCACAACTTCAAATTGATTATGGTATTTCTTCATTAACTTGGCCACTTCTTCAAATGTGTTCATTATGTCTTAGTTACTCTATATTTCATCTTGACTATACTGTATTTGTATCCAACATCTATAAAATGACCTACATTATTCCCCTTTATTTGGAAACCCTAGAATTATCCCATGATTCATAGGTTGACAAGAAAACTAGCCCTAATACCACTATAAAAAACTAGGAAAATAATTTAGATTGAGCTATTTTTTTGCATTAAATATTCTACCAAACCCTTGTAAAAATATATATAAAAAATCCCTTTGCATTTAGGGCAGATATAGTGCACATTTAATACTTGAACCGAAACTTGTAAAACCCTAAATTTTATAAAACTTATCTTAATACAAAAATATTTCTGATTTAGCACTTCACTTGAATCTAGGACTAACCCAAAATTTTATTTTCACATTCATAAATAATATTAAACCCTAATGTTGTTGGCTAGGTTCATAACTAAAAGGTAGACTATAGATTTAAATATTTTTCCCTAATCTTCCAAAGTTAGCTAAGAGATTTTAGGTTTATATAATTTAACCAAATCTACACAAAACCAAAAAACATGATCTATGCATTAATACAAATTACCCAAGTTACAAATTAGACCCATATGAAGATGCATAATAGGTTGTAGAGTATTTTCTACATTGATAAGACTGTAATAAATTATAATTGTTGCTATGACAATGATAATAAATATAAATGTAACAATATACACTAATGACATAAATAATGATCACACATCTACAACAAGAAGTTTTAAATTTAGTACTAGATGCCATGACAACAACAATGTCATGCTAATTGGATACAACTAAATCTTCATTATCTTGAAGCTTGAATGTGTGATATTTCCTCGCTAAGTAAAATAGATTTTTTCGTTATGCCTAGGAAACTAGAGGATTTTCATACTCTAATTTTCTACAAGGGTTATTTCCCCCCTCATATATGATTGTTCGAATAATAGTGCTTATAACAATGACATGCTAGGGTTTTAGTTTGGAAAATAGTTGCCTCCCTTTTTTATCTAAATGTTTCCATCCTTGTGATATCCTTCGAATTGATGGTTGATGAGAGATCCCAACAAAATAATAGTTCAAATCTATGTATGAATCATGGGTAGCCACATATATAACTACCATATTATTTGTGCCCATGAAGGAAATGACTGATTGTGGTGTTCCAACAAATGGTTCCACTTTTCCTACTTTTATTTGAATTGGTTTGAATTGTTGACTTGCTTTATCCTTCTCTTGAAATCACGTGTGAATATATTCCCTTGTGAATTGACTTCTTTTTGGGTAGGAAAATATCTTATGGTGTGGTCATTAAGTCATAAATTGTAATTAATGGCTCTCTTGGTCATGTATGGGTAGGTAGAAATGAGCAATACAAAAGGCAAGAATTTCAAAGTTTAGAGGTCAAGGATACCACCTGGCTCTTACTAATTATTGGGGATCAAGGTTTAAGAGTGAGGCATATTGATATGCCTTGACCACCTGGCTCTTACTAATTATTGGGGATCAAGGTTTAAGAGTGAGGCATATTGATATGAGGAATTACAACTCTTTGAAAAGGTAGGGAAAGAAGTGAGGATCAAAGAAAAGGGATGTTTGGACAAGAAAGTCCAAAACTCCATCAACATGAAAACTTAATTTTTTTTGGGACCTTATTAATTTTCAAATCCAATGGGCACATGGGGAAGAAGAGTAATAATGAATTTTCACTCTTTGACCATGGGAGACAATAAAAATGGGATTTTGGCTCACCAACATAAAGTTATTCAAAAGGGAACATTACAATTAGGCATAGTAGGAGATTTAAATATTTGTTAGGCATAGTAGGATCCATATCCATTGGGTACAACATTATTCATAGATATGAGCATGAAGTTGTAATGAGGATATTCATCACTCTAATCACAGTCATCAAAGAGAATCAATGATATTATACACTTTACTCCAATTCATTGCATAGGTAGGATGTAGAGAATTGGAGAAGAGGATATAAATATATGTAAATGATATGATCATGTAAAAATAAATAATCATGAGATAATTTACTTAGATAACATTGCATATAAATCAATTTGTGAGATTTTGAAATGTAAGTTTGTAAGGACATGTATTAAAGGATAATTAGATACCCTCAATAGTGAAGACATAGAAGAAAAAGTCACCAAAAGATAAAGTATGTAAAGAAGAAACATTGTGTAATATGTAAGCATCAAAGTGTAAACATAAATCATATCTCATAAGATGTAAATGAAAAAGAACATGAAATGTGTAAGGATAAGATCATTTAAAGTTAAGAATATAGCAATTAGCATGTAGGTGAGAAGAAAATAGGATAAGGATAATGGTCCATAAGGTTAGGTGAATGATTTAAATATATCCATTGCAACTATAAATTTGTGTTTGAAATTGAAGCGATATAAATCAAGTGAACAATATAAAATTATAACTGTCTAAAAATTGTAATATAAAATTATGACCATTTAAAATTGAATCCATCACACAAATTATGTCCCTAATATTTATACCTACTAATAAATATGTTGAAAAGTATCCAATTAAAAATGATGCGATCATGAAATACCTTAGAAACATGATGTTAGTCATAATCTACTAATGCACCATCAAATTCGAAGATGTAGGAAAACGTCATGGTGCTTTTGTATTGTCCCATAATGATAACCACTTATATTATAATAAATGCTCATTTGAATACTATCAATGAAGTATATAAATATCAGATGATATAGCTAATAGTGTAGGTCATCATAAAAATAATATTTATTTTCACATACAATTGATTATGAATGTAAGCAACAATTTAATTAAAAAAGGAAAATGCAAAACAAAAGTGTCTTATTATAAACTATTACAAACCTCAAATAGAGCATGCAAATGGAGTTTAAACAAAGAAAATAAAACAAAATTTACCTTAAAACTCCACAATTTATTATGATTTGTTCCAAGTGGTTTATGATGTTGATGTTCTTTGAATAAAATTTACCTATTCTAATAGCATGTAGTTAGCATAAAAGTGGATGATGAAATGTATAGGATAGTGTGTCAATTTATAGATTTTTGGGAGGGAAGACAGATGGTGGGGATGTGGTGAGATGATCAATGGTGGAGGATGAATGAGAGGAATTTCCTAGGATTGAGGAGAGAAAGAAGAGCCATGATTGATTTTGTTTGAAAATTAAATGCTAGGATTGCATTTACTAAAAGTAGCAAGTTTTTGCAACCATAGGAACATGAGAGACATGAATTTAGTGGCTCCTTTATTCTTGTAAATGACAGAGGGAATATAACCTTAATTAAATAATAAACCTATTTAATTATTCTAGCCACATGAGGTAAAAAATAGGATAATTATATAATAAAATTATTTAATTATGTGTGAGAGGGAAAATTACTAATTAAACAATAAGATTATTTAATTAGGTGTGGGATGCATTAGGTGGGTTAGATTAACTATATAATTTAATCATTTTGGATAAGGTTGCACTAGGAAGAATTTAGGTGTCTACATATTGCCCATCTTTGATACAACACCATAACTAAGTCCAGTGTTGTGTCAAAGAAGAAAGAAAAAGTAGAGATGATGAGATTTTGGCGATAGGTTTTCCTATTCTCTTTAGAAGAATACTTGATGATGATGGAGGCGATGCCCTCTCAAGAGAGCCTTTAAGCTAAATGAGGCTTGAGGGGTCTCTTGAAAAGAAAAGGGAAGATGAGAAGTTGTGCCATTGTGGATGAAAGGTTACTTGAGAGAAATCACATTGGGGTGATGTACATGCCATGCATATAGAATTGATGATGGATGAGAATTGGACATGATAATGGATGTCACTTGGATGATTGGAGTAGATTATTCTAGATGTTATGGATGTACATGATTGATGCTGATTTCTCACAAGGATATTATACAATTATGATGACACATGAATTGTGAATAGAGAATAGATGAATGGAAGTATAATGATAGAAGATGGAGAGATGGAATATGGGTTAGGAAATATGGGAACTGGATAAAGGATGAACATTGTCTAGGTAACTTCATGTGTAAAAAAAATCTACTATTTGGTGTAGCATTAAAATTATGTACCATGATATAAGGATCATGAAGATGACACACCATGCACATATATACTAACACAAAATAATACAAGTTGCAAATATCTTAGTGATCCAAATGACACAGCTTCGAGGCACACCATTGTATGAAGGATGAGAGAGATAGTGACAATTTGTTGTATGGAGCACTAAAACTATAAGCAATGACTAACATAAGCATATGCAAATGATTAAACAAAATAAATGAAAACACACATACATGTAACAAACACATGAAGTGGTAGTTGTTAGTGTGAATAAGTTTTTTTACCTAACTAGTTCACCTAGTAGGTCCTATTCACATGTTAAGTTTACTTAGGTCCTAGGAATCTTTTAAGAATTCTTAGTTGTCATTATATCTTATCTTATATTATCTTATGTCGTTTACTTCTTGTGTCCTAGGTCATTTAATATTTGTTATGTTAGTTGTCTCATGTCATAGGATCAAGACAC
This sequence comes from Sequoia sempervirens, assembly GCA_007258455.2. NCBI lineage: Eukaryota > Viridiplantae > Streptophyta > Pinopsida > Cupressales > Cupressaceae > Sequoia > Sequoia sempervirens. The sequence continues at coordinate 81,805 of VDFB02352189.1, read as the reverse complement.
TTTTCCAACTCTTGTCCAATTCTATCTTACACCTTGCCTATATAAGCAAGGCATCTTGTACACTAGGAAATTATAGGGGATGTACTATCATTGATCCATTATTGCATTAATATCAAACAATCCATTCTCTTGTCATACTCTCTTGTGGAAGGTGTATCTTTTGTTTTGTAGGTGATCTTGGGTTATGGGAGCTCACTATCAGCTCCTTGAAGTTCACTATCAACTCCTACATCAACTAAAGTAAATATTTAAGGAAAGGTAGTGGACATAGAGGATGGAATGAAGGGGATTTTCAGTTTTGGATCAAGGATAAAAGGATGGGATGGGATTAGATTTTTCCCCTAGTCAATCTATGGGTTGTAGATTGATTTGATGACAACAACAATGATAATTTTGTTGACGATGAGAACAAAACAAAGATTAGGATTGATATATCCTGATAATGATGATTGGATTGATTTAAGATTAAACACTGTAACTTACAAAAAGATAAGGAACAAAACCTATGGATTTTTTTGGATGGATGCAAGATTTTGAGTGAGATGTGCTTAGATTTGGAGTGATTGCACATGATTCAAGTTTTTATTATGCTAGGATAATTTTTTACTTTTTCCATCTCAATGGTGGAACCAATGACAAGGGAAAATACAAACCTAGAGACAATGATGAAGGTGGAATCTAGATGGAATGATTGAGGTATTGTGAGTTGGTGGATTTTAGAGGAGATCTCCAAGGATTATGTTACAATGGGATAACATGTTTTATCCAAGATATGAGATTAGACAGTGTTATGTTGGCAATGGTGTGTGGTCAAGGCATGTTTTAACTTTGTGCCCCAAGTCCTTATCAATGTTAAAGGGATGATGGTTTGAGTATGATGAATGAATCGTGTAGATATGATCAATGGATGGGATGGGAGGGACAAGAATGAATGAGGGAAATTATCCCCAATTATAATGGTACACATCAATGATTGATTTTACACATGACACCCATAAATGGGATTTCATCATGGTACTTGTCCAAGGTACCATAAAAATTGGTTTTCATCATGGTACTTGTCCAAGGTACCATAAAAATTGGTTTTCATCATGGTACTTGTCCAATGTGCCATAAGAAGTGGTTTTAACCATTGGAAAAAAATATTTCTCTTTACTATTTTTTTGGATTTTTGTTGATTTTCTAATTTTCTATTTTTTAAAGATTTTTGGACTTTTGGATGTCTATAGGTTCAAGTGTCAACAACATATTTTTTTGTAGTTGATATGGATATTCAATCATGGTGTACCAATAGTATCCTACCTTACAAAGTTGATTTTCTAGGATTGTTGCATTGGTGTATAATTTGCAAATGTAATGATGCTCTTTGATAGCTAAGTTGGGCTTATACAAATGTAAACATCTCTAGAGTTCCATCATAGATCTTATGGTAAAGTATTATTGTAAGTATATGATGGATTCAAGGTTTCAAATTGTTGGATTTAGGATGAGAATGAATAGATTTGGGTTACATGTTTGAGAATTGGGATTTTGTTTTTAGATGTTTGGATTGAGGGATTTTGGATTGTGATGGGGGGTGTTGGGATTGAAATGTTGAGTTTGATTTGGGAGATGTGGATTTGGATTTGGGATTAGGCTCAAGATTAAGACCATAAAATTTATTGGATTGTGAAACTTTGCATGATAATTGTGAAGGTGGTGCACATTTATTATATGTAATGTGTGACTTTGGATTGATTTTTTTCTTTTGAAAAAATTCTTTGATTGGATTCACCAATTTTCTTTGCTTTGAGATCCACAATGCTTTTTTGTTTTCTTCTTGATTTTTAAATGCATGCCATTTTTATATTCATTTTAATTTTATGCTTTATTTGGATTTTACACCTTTTTTTTCTTTGTTGCTTGATAGTGATATTTTGCTTCATAGGAATGCTTCAATTTATATGATGGATGGTGTTGTTTGTTTTTATCAAGGGGTTTAGGACGTTGGGGATGATAGCTATTATTATGGGTGGAGGGAGTAAGAAAAGGATTGGTGACAACAAGATTATTAGAGGAACTATGAATGGTCTCCATTTTAATGTTTACATTCGATAAAGTTACCTCGACCATCAATGAGGTATCACCACTATATTGCTTTCTAGGAGGTGTGTAGTGAATGCTTTGATATTCAATTTTCATACACTAATACTAGTTCCAAAATGTGTTATTCATGAAGGCCTAACCCTTTTCCATTGTAGCCCATGCTTTAACATTTTTTGGAATAGACATATACATTGCTTTTGAAACAAGATGCATACATATATATATATATGAGACCTTTGGGCCAGCTTTTCGACACCTATAAAAGTTTGAAAATTGATTATAAACAGAAAAAATTATGGATGTTTGAGTGAAGAGTTTTTTTTTTTGCAAAAATGCAAGGTAGGTGGGGCATGAGTTTTGCTCCCTACAGTCCCAGTCACCCACATGACCCGGTTGGGTGCTAGGTTTTCTTTAGGGCCTAGGTACTAGAAACAAGCCCCTTCTACTTGGGAAGCACCGGGGGCTAGACTAGCGAATGGGTTCCTAAAACTTTAACCATGAAAATTTATTTAATAAATTTCCAACAGATTTAATAAACTTCTAAGAGATATTTCTAATGAAGTTAACAAAATTTCTACTAGTAGATTTAACTATATTTTTGGGTAAACTCTAATCCACAACTGTATGCTTGTATAAGATTATCCCACACATTTATGCACTATGTAAATATTTAAACCCTGCAAGTTTATTTTAGACACAATCCATGTAAATTTTATGTTAGTTGATGTCTATATGTTGAAACTGGCATATGGAAAATTCACTGCCAACAATTCATCGCGGTGGAAAATTAACCACATTAATATGTTTAATAAAATAAAAGTTTTTGAAATATATATTAAAAAATATTAATGCGGTTAATTTTCCACTGTGGTGAATTTTACTTGGCGGTGAATTTACCATCGGTGAATTTTCCATGACGATGAATTGCTGACGGTGAATTTTCTATCGATGAATTGTTGGCGATGAATTTTCCTAGAGCCGAGCAAGTGTTCCTACACTCCAAGCAAGCACTAGGTATAGTTCTTAATTCCGTGATGATGAAGATTTGCAAAATAGTGAAGATAAGCATAAACTAGCAACAAATAAGGCCCTAGGATTTGATAAACTGAATGCACAAAACAAACTCGTTCAATGCTCTTCCCTGGTTTAGTAGATTTAACAGGATTTGTACATGCATATTTAACAGAATTGTACTTGGTTTGCCTAAGCGGATTTCCTAAGAGTTACACGGATTTGAAAGAGGATTTCCACCTGATTCTTTGTGAATTTATCAGCAGCTTAGAAATAGAGGATTAACACAAACTGTAGATTTTAATCCAAAGAAAGCCATAAAATACAAAACCATGAATTGTGGATTTAATACGAAGAAAATCTCAAAAGACAAGGCCACAGATTTCAATAGCGGACGGCTCAGAGGAGTACAACAGATTTCACAAATGAATATTAATACCAAATTGTAATGGATTTACCATAGATTTCCATAGTAGATCACAATAGGTTTTGGAGATAAAGACTTTATGCAATACAAATCTAACAACGTAAACTTCTATCAGATTCATGCAATGTAAGTTTTTAACAGACTTTATTTAAACTTTGAATCCAAATTTAAATTATTTTCAATAATTTTGAAATCCAAATTCAAACGACTTTCAAAGCTAAAAGAAATATTATATCCTAAAAGGCATAAGAAATATTTAAGAAAATACTACTAGCAGATGTAAAATAAACTTCCATGACCTCACATTGAAATGTCCTTACTCGATAAATATGAATCCCGTTAAAAATGTAATGGAAATAAAATTAGAGATTCCTATGAATGATTAACTTTCTAATAAATTTTCCTTCCAAAAATAAGTTAGGATTGATAAAAATGTGGAATAGGGGATACAATCCTCTTAATTTTTTTTTAAAATGTAAGTAATACTTTAGAATTAAACTATAAAACAAATGTAAAACAAAAGCTTTCTATCCTAAACTATTATAAATCTTAGAGCATGTGAATAGAGTTTAAACAAAGAAAACAAAACAAGTTTTACTAGAAAGCTCCATTGTTGGCTATGATTTGTTCCAAGTGGTTTGGGATGTTGATGTTCTTTGCACAAAAGTTGTCTATTTTGACATTGTATAGTTAGCATAAAAGTGGATGATGAAATGTATAGGATAATGTGTCAATTTATAGATTTTTGGGAGGGAAGATAGATGGTGGAGATGTGGTGAGAAGATCAATGTCGAAAAATGAATGAGAGGACTTTCTTAGGATTGAGGAGAGAATGAAGAGTCGTGATTAAGTTTGTTTGAAAATGAAAAGCTAGGATTGCATTTACTAAAACACAATAATCTTTTGTAACCATAGAAATGTGGGAGACAAATACATTTAGTGGCTCCTTTATTCTTGGAAATGGTGGAGGGAATATAGCCTTAATTAAATAATAAACTTATTTAATTATTTTAGCCATTTGAGGTGAAAAATAGGATAATTCAATAATAAAATTATTTAATTATGTGTGAGGGAAAATGACTGATTAAATTATTTAATTATCATTTTGGTTAAGGTTGTATTAGAAAAATTTAGGTGTCTACAAGGAAAAAGGGTTTTCATGATAGATAAAAAGGAAATATTCCCATATTATATATAGAAGGATAAAAGGGTAAATGATAACTTCATTTTCATGCACACACTTGAGAGAGAACTTGGGATAGAGATCATGCTTGACTATAAAGGACATGCCACACATCACGTAGAGTGAGTATGAGCATAGATCAAAATCAGGGACCTCCCAAAGTTGGCAAGTTAGACTTTTCATCACTTTAATTAAGATTTTATTTGAAAAATTCTCTAAAATTAAAAAATTAGAATAGGAAAAATAAAGATTATCTTTATAGCCTTGGAAATGATCCCATGTGTTATAGGAGGATATACCAATAATGATATTTATGGTAACACCAAGATGATTCTCATGGATTGTGTTATCTATTGCAACACTTCCATAGTTTGTGGTGCACTAAAGCACCTCCCAAATGCTTGTAGTAAGAACAAGATAGTCCATCTAGCCTCTAAAAATATTGTACACACTTTAGTAGTGGAATATAACACTCTACACACTTGATTAGGCTCCACAATAACCATTATTTCACCAAACCTCTTACAATTTCTACCAAGGCTCCAATAGGGTCCAACACACCTTCAAGTCAAACTAGAAAGGCTAAATAACACCTCCCATCATCACATTGTTTTGAGCATCACACTCAAACATTATAGTTATTTTGGTAATCCATGTGGCACACCCAAGGTTTGTCCATGCTAGTTCATCTACTAACACATCACATAACTACTAGCCACATAATTCAACTATTGAGAGATGATGAGTCACATGGAAATGATTCAAATCTTATGAATATCAACTTTCATGGCATATAATCTATATATACATGCATGTAACATAGCTTAGAAGAGATATAATGGTACATAAATAGATCTAGGTAGAAGGTTAGAAGATAACAATCATAAATATTTCTTAAGATTATGTAATGTACATAAAAAATAAATAAAAATACATTTATTCTTTTATTTTTTTCTCTCTCTCTGGCCTTGTCTATCTCACAAACCTTCTGTAGATGCACACAACTTCATCTAGATCCTCATCTAAAGAGTTTTGGACACCATGTTTCAACTTAGGCCCCAAATCAATGGTAATAGAGAGCTCAAATTCTTCTTGCATGGCCTATCAAATGCAATCAAAGTGTTTGAGCCTTGTAATTAAACCTCAAGGACTATTAGAGTACGTACTAAACCATTTTAAAATGGAAAAACCAATGCAAAAGGAGATACATGTGATGATCAATAAAGAAACTATAAAAGCACTAATAGACCAATGAAAATTTATATTTAATCAATTTGTGATTTCCTTCAATGGGAAATTCCATCTTCTTTATCAAGTAAAGATTTTGGTGGTAAATTCCCCCTATGTTTTGAGTAAATTTAGGCATTCATGTGTCTAAGGGTAAGATAAATTCCAATGCAATAATAACTAGTTAGATCAGTTAGAATCCTATTTATCCATGAATGATTTCTTTAATGAAGAGAAAATCAAGATTGCACTCTTGAAAGTCTCTTCAATCATCAATAAGTGGTGGAAAACCCATGCACTTTGAGAAGAAGACCAAACAAGAGGAAATTTTGAGCCTACCTAGGAAAGATTCATGAAATCCTTCAAGGATGAATACTATCTTAATGTCACTTATGCTGATTATTATATGTAATGGTCATAGTTGTGGTAAGGACATGACTACTCAATACAATCCTACATTGATACCTTCCATGATCTCTATGCAATATTGGGCTCATTTGAGTCAAAGAAACATAAATTCCTTAAGTATCATAATGGTCTCTAACCATTCCTTTAATTCAAACTAAAGATGGTTAAAGTCAAGATAAGGGGAGAAATCGTTCGCTATGCAAAAACCACTAAGGAGTTCAAGTAGAAAGACAAGTGAGAAACATTCTCCATGCCAAAGAAAATATCACATTTAGATAAGTGTAAACTATCCAAGATATTTAAATGGTTTGACACACACAAAATAAACATTTATTCCAACAAAAAGTGTCATGTGTAAAATACTTTTCTTAAATGAACCAAGATAGCGGATGCTAATGTTAATACCTCATTTGAAATCATTGTCATAGATCCCAACATTCTACTCAACACCTTAAAGTAATAACTGTTGCAAGAATGAAAGTGTTGTGGAAAGTTTGTAGGTGTTGTCATTGATGTCAACTGGTCAATTGGTTATCTACTAGTTGTTGTTGTTGTATATGTCGAGGATATTGAGAAAATTATAATAAATATATGTTGCAAATGTTCAGTGGTTGCTCCAGTTTTTGGTCCAGATTTGCTCCTGTGGTTGTGCAGTTCAAATATGTTGTTCATGGTTGATTAACAAATGTTATATCCAATTTTTTTGGTTGATGATTCATTGTTTAGTGCAAGTTGTATTCAACAGTTGTGAACTAGAAGGTTTTTTATGTTTCTGGTTGAGGTCCGGGAGAAATTTTGCTGGTCTAGATTTCTCTTTGATGAGGTCTTATGACTTGTGGTTCTAGATTTGTGTTGTCCTGGTTCTATTGAAGATAGTTTTGGTGGTTGAAAGATTCATGCTTAATGGTTCTATGTGTTTTACACTGGTTTGGCGAACCTTGTGTGAAATACTACTTTCGAGGATGATGAAGCATGTTGGATCTTTTTTGGGGTACCTTGAAGTGTGTGTTTGGGTTGCCCTCATTCTAATTCCATCCTATGATGTTTTGGTTCCAACCTAATTTAAATTTGGATTTGGATGGACGATTTTGGATATGTTTCAAAGTTGAAGATGGTATAAATGCAAGATGAGTTAATGATGAAGTGTAGATACGAGAGAAAAGAAGAAGAGTGATAAGAGAAAAGAGAAAGTGCAGTTTGATGTGACATTGATTCTATTCAGTAAGTGTGTGTGTGTTGTGAGTGTGAGAGATCAATGTGAAGCTTAATGCCAAGTTTCCATATGCAATGAGCAGAAGGTGAACTCTATCATTCATGCAAGTTGATTGAGTGGATGTGGTGGAATCCTTTGTTGCATTGGGATTGTAGTCTCTTTATAACAAGTATTCTTTACATCTATGTGGTAGTGAGCCCTTCGGTTGTAGCCCTGTTGGATAGTGAGTCCTTGTTCCAGACAGTGAGTCCTTATTTTAGGTAGTGAGCTTTGTTTCAGGCAGTGAGCCTTTTGTAATTGGTTTTGATATTCTCTATAGTGTGAGTTAATCCTCACCGTGGTTTTTCCCTCATTGGGTTTTCCATGTAAATCTGGTATTATTGTGTTTATGTGTTGGATTTGAGTTTCTGCATTAACATTTGATGATTAATCATTTAGCAGTTTCAAGTATTAGTTTCGGTAACTGAAATAAAGGTTTAATTCTATGACAACTAATTCACCCCCCTCTCAGTTGTCCTATTCAACAACAACAATAGCATTGGAATCTAAAATAGAGTGGATCTAATATTTGTAGATGATGGTGCAAGGGTAGCCACATAACTTTCATATTGATGGCAATAGCACACATAGTCTAATTTCTATAACAATTGTCAAGAAACTAAATTTTACAACCATGCCCTATCTACAACCTTATAAATTGGGACGACTTAGCTCTTACAACACCTTAGATCTACATGTTACTCTTCAATGTCACTTTTCATATGTTATCCACCCTTTTCAAGAGGAGATAGTTTGTGATGTGGTGCTAACAAATATTTATAACCCTAGACATCGATACATGCATAGGCACAAGTGTATATACAAAAAAAATCCTTGCAATGTAGTTGTATTAATGGTTAATAATAGATTAATTTCTCAAAATTAAATTCATGCTCAACATATGATGTGCAAACTCCAAAAAATAGTATACCATATAACCATGCATACCCAAATTTCTACACTTCACCACCAACTAACACATAACTTGTAGAAGCAAAGATATATGAAATTATAGAAATTATGTGTTTATAAAACTATTATATCACCATGCACAAAGTAGTTGAAGAAATTTAGCTCCCACAAATGGCAAAATGTTTCACAAAGCAACAACTAGAAGTCGAGGATTTGCACCTACTTCCTAGGCTTAATACAATAAAGACTATTGCTTTACAAGGATGGATAACTAATATAGGAATACCTCCTAGATTATTATGGTAACACAAGTGTCATCCATCCAAATTTTATTGATGTTGTACACACTCAAAGAATAAAATAAAGAACTTATAAAACATTGATCTCTATAGTAACATTTATTTTGCTAAACTTTTTGTTGTTTCTAGCATGGATTCAACAAGGTCCAACACACTTCCAAGACAAACTTCAAAGGACAACTCATGACACTGTCATTGTATTGTATTGATTGAAATAATTTAAATAACATATAATGTAGTCAGTATATTATTTTGGGTGACACCTTCAAGGATCACACTAGGCTGGGAAATCCACCAACATAATGTTCAACTAACAATCACATTGTTTAACCATCAAGAGATTAGAAGTCATAGTGATTCAACTTTCATAACATGGTTAACTTTCATAGTGAATCTTACCCTTCACAACTATATATATATATATAACATGGCTTAAGGAAGATATAAATAAATAAATATAGGTAGGTAGAATATTATAAGATAGAAATTGCACATCTTTCTTAAGAGTATGAAACCTACAAGATGAATAGGTAAATTAAAAAATATTTACTATTTTAGTTATATATATGTCTGTCTTTACACTTGTCTATCTCACAATATTTCACACTCACATAACTTTGTTTAGATCCTCCTCTCTAAGATATTTTTCTATTTAGTTTTAAGTTGAGCCTCATATTACCATATTTATGAAAATAGCCTCATTTTCGTAAAAGTGACCCATATCACCACATAAACAATCTAATGGATTTTTATATTAAATTCCAATAGTTGAGTCATTTATTGCTATTTTCATGTTTTGATTATGATTTGATGTACTAATGCATGAATTTATTATTTTCATGTTTGTAGGATTAATTAGAGATTCAAAACTTGTCCCCTAACTACCCATTAGAGAGTGATTATTAATGGATTTAATATCCAATGACGCATAATTTTTGATGATATTGGATATAGATATGAGAGATGCCAAAATATGTATATGATATACATGTTTCCAAGAAAATTAGGCCAAGGGTCTTGTTAGATATTGTTAATAGTTTTGAAGTCTTGGCTTAATGTAATCAAAGGACATAAATTATATTTTATGTATATTCAATAAAAAATTATAGAATTAATCTACTTATAAAAAACACACACACCTATATGAGTGAAAATAATGGAAGCATAAAATGATAATGGGATAAAATGTATTATCTATTATAAGTAATTAAAGATAGATAATTCCTTACACTAGATAATAATATTTTACCCCATTATCATTACGTGCCTCCATACATTTTACTCATCTCTTGCATATATATATAATCTATTCTTCTTCCCTATCATTTTATCATTCCTTTTATTAGATACTACTCTTTTACCTCATTACCATTTCTTCATTCTTCATTTATTTTCCTCAATTTTCTTCATTATATATATAATCTATTGATTTTCCATACCATTCATCATTCCTTATACTAGATAATACTCTTTTACCCCATTATCATTCCATACCTCCATCCATTTCTTCATTCTTTATTTGTTTTCCTCTATTTTTATTTCCATTATATCTTTTTATAATAACTCTCTTCCCATGATTTCACCTCTTCATTTATTACTTTGCCACTTATAATGACTTATTTATACATATTATTGGGTACTTAGGATGTTTTACTACTTTATGACCCATATTTGTCTGTAATTCACTATAAATGATGTGTTATATCATATAACCCCCTATGCATATTTATTAAATTTTTATCTCTCTTAGGTGGTACTACCACAACCTCTATAATATATATGAGAATGTTATTATGGAAGTATAATTATACTTGTGGTACCAATGTATCTTACTAACATTCTCCTCAAGAAAACTTGGTGAAATAAATTCCAATCTTCATTTGTGTAATGAAATAACTCGTATAATAGAAGAATATGATATAAAATATGCCGTAAATACTTAATAATAATTGAGGATAACAAGCCACTTTGAGGGGGAAAACCTCTAAATATTTACAATGAGAACACAATTCACAATAAGATGATGAAATAAGACTCACAACCTCCTATTTATACCTTATTTATGCCTAGGATATCACCCATGCCAACTTAGATAACCCTATATAAGCCCTAGGCTGACCTAATTAACTAAATAACAATATAATAATGATAATATGACTTAATTAGGAGTTAAGATAGTCACAAGCTGACTATTCATAACTTGATATACTCTAATATTAAGGGCATAGCATGCCCCCCTCTTTAGAGAAGCATTGTCTTCAATGCTAGGCAATTTTGGATGATTTTGAATGAACTCTTTGTCCTCCCATGTGGCATCTTCAATTGGTAGATTCTTCCATTGGATGAGATACTGAGTAAGTGTTTTGGTCCTTAGATTCCTTGTGCATTTTTAAAGAATAAACCCTGGTTCCAATATGATTCTTCCTTCTTCATCAAGCTCTAGTAATATTGTTCGAATAGGGGTGTTATTCCCAATTACCTTCTTCAAACAAGAAACATGAAAAAATGGATATCTCTTTGTGTTGATGGTAGTTCAAGCTTGTAGGAAACACTATTGGGAAAATGTGTCTCAACCTTAAAATTATATAAGGTATTGTTGATAGGTAAGTGCGAGGGTGCGGGAGGCGGGGGGTCCAGAGGTTGCATGCCCTGGCTGGGGCTGGGGGGAAACACCCCTGAAAGCTAAATTTTATGTATATTTTATTATTGTAAATCTAGACCATTCATCATTAGGTCTTATATTTGACGATCAATATTTTGTTGGCATGAATTGCCCTAGAAGGTAACCCTATTTTATGAGGGAATTGTATGAAAACTATGTATTGTGATGTATTATGAGAGTTTGATAGTGGTCGTGTTGTCTCTAGATCTTTGGTTGGTGATACTCTTGTGAGAAGCTTGCTTTGCAAGTATATTGTAATCTTTATGATTTTTGAATAATATATTGGGTAGATTTTGGAGTGTGGGGATTTTCTCCCGAAAGGGTTTCCCCACATAAATCACTTTGTTGTGGTATGCATGATATTTATGTTTATTTTTATTTAAGTTTTTGTAATTGTTGAAAAGATATGTAAAGTTTTGGTTATCCTCCTCTCAAGATTAGTGTAGGAAGTTATTCTGCTACCTTAGCTTCCTTACAAACACTACCTATCTTCTACATGGTTTGATATTGACCATAATATTTTGGAGAAAACTTGTTATTATTTGACTGTTGCTTCAATGACATTTTCTTGTAAGGTTGTAATCTCAATAAAACCCAATCCCCAACTTCAAAACTTCTTTCACTACAGTGCTGGTTTTCCTAGTGCTTCATTTGATTTTGTGCTATGGATAGATTATTCTTAAGTCCTAAAAGTAATTTTGTTGATGAAGCATGTGGTACTCCACACCATGAACTCTTGGTGAAACCTTTGATGATGTGATGGAAGGAGGATTACATCCATACAATGCCATAAATGGAGAATTTTTTGATGAACTATGGAAGGAAGTGTTATACCACCATTTTGTTAGTGGTAGCCTCTTTTTACCCATAAGATTGAGGATGGTATGAAGAACTATGAGCTATTTGAGTACCCAAACATTTGAATAAACCTATCCAAAGGTTACTAGTAAATATAGGATTAGGATCACTAACAGTAACCTTAGGTATACCATGTAGCTTTTGAATATTCTCCAAAAAATTTCCATTGTACTTGTTGTAAAAGGATGTGATAATGCAATAAAATGTGCATATTTAGTGAGGTGATCTACTACTACCATGATGAAATTCTTACCATTAGATCTTGGAAGCCTTGTAATGTCCTTGGAGACCTCTTCCCAACATTGGCTAGGAATAACTAAGAGTTGGAAGAGACCAGGTGTATTAATTGTCTCCCCTTTATTTCTTTGACAAACCAAACATTTTGCCACAAATTTTTGAACATCCCATTTTAGCCCTTCCCAAAATAAGTATTTCTTAACCCGATGATTGTCTTCAAAAAACCTGAATGACCACCCATTGGAGACTCATGAAGCTTTGTGAGAATTTTTTTTTTTGGAGAGAAATTCTTGCAAAGATATAATAACTCTTTATACCACAAAGTATCTCCCTTCCAAAAAAACTTATCCAAACTACTAGGATCACTTTGTAATTGTTGAATGAGATTACTTGTAGCAACATCATTCTGCTACTATGCTTTGGATTCTACTACCCAATATTATTGTAATATTGAAAGGGAACACATTAAAGATTCATCCTTCTCATCCTTCCTCGATAGTGCATCTACCACAACATTTTCCTTCCCTTTCTTATATACAATCTCAAATTATATCCCAACATCTTAGTAGAAAATTTTTGCTGTTCTTTAGAAGATATTCTTTGTTCCAATAAATATTTTAGGATATCATGATTTGTCTTAAATTTGAAGTGCCTACCCATTAGATAAGGCCTAAATTATCTTATTGCATAAAGAATATCTAACATTTCCTTCTCATAAATAGGTTTGAGTTTATTCTTACCCTTTAATTGACGACTCTCAAAATAAGTGGGCCGACCCCCCTATATCAGAATTGTGCCTATACCATTTCTTGAAGCATCACATTCCATAATAAAATCCTTGGTGAAATAGGGAGTGACAAGAAATAAAGTTATACACATAGCCTCCTTTAACATTTCAAATTCCACATTAGCAGATTCATTCCAGCGAAAATAAATTTTCTTCAATAAAGATGTGAGGGGTGCTTCTATATAACCATAATTCTTCACAAATTTTCTATAGTATCCAGTCAATCCCAAGAAACCCCTCAATTTATTTATGGTTTTGGGAATAGGCCATTCCATGATAGCCTTGATTTTGTTAGGGTTCACCTTTACTTCTTCATGTAAAACTATGTGTCCCAATTAATCTACCTCATTGAAACTAAAAACACACTTGGATGGTTTAGCATAGAGTTTATGATCTTTGAGAACTTGTAATACTTGATCTACAAGCTACAAGTGTTCTTCCCATGTCTTGCTATAAATCAATATATAATCAAAGAACACTAATACAAACTTCCTGAATAACTTCTTAAATATGGAATTCATCAAAATTTGAAATGTAGATGGTGCATTGGTTAGATCAAATGACATCTCAAAAAACTCATAATGACCCTCATGAGTCCTAAATGTTGTGTTACAAATATCTTCTTCCTTAATTCAAATTTGGTGATAACTTGATCTAAGATCTAACTTTATGAAATACATAGCTCCATTTGATTCATCTAGCAAATCATCCATGACTAGAATAGGAAACTTATCTTTGATGGTATAAATGTTGAGCACTCTATAGTCAGGGCACATGCACTAAGTTTCATTTTTCTTTTGCATCATCACCATGGGCGAGGGGTAAGCACTTTGATTATGCTTGATAATTCTTGCCTCTAACATCTCCTCAACAATATTTTATATCTCACTTTTCTATATATATAGGTACCTATAAAACTTGATGTTGGGTGGTTGGATCTCGAGAACTAGTTGTATGGAATGATCATGATCTCACTTAAGAGGAAATACTTTAGGCATATCTTCAAAAACTACTGAGTTATGATCAATTATTGCTTGTAAATCTGGATGGGTAGGAGCATTAGATTGAGAGACTTCTAATGAACATAACCGGGCCACAAATCCATCAAATACTTTCTTAAGTAGCTTTTGCATTTGATGAGAGCTTACCATTTTTGAGGAATTTTCCTTCAACCGTCTTAACTCTAGTCTCTTTCCTTTTGATTGAAATATCATGAATAATTCTTGGAAGTTCATCTCAATTGTTCCCAAAGTAGTAAGCCCTTACATACTCCCAAAACAATATCTTCTACACCCATGGAGATAGTGTACATTGGGCTATCAAGGTGATAATATACCATAGATAATTTAATGCCATGGCACTTTCCAGAACAACTAATAGTACCACCATCTACAATCAAGACCTAAAACTTTGGAGCTAGATATATAAAACAATTTATTTGAGTTTCCAACTTTTTGTTGATGAAATTACGAGTACTACTTGAGTTGATCAACATGGTTACCTTCTGCTTCTTTAAAAAACCCACTACCTTGAGAGTTTTTGGGGCACTAAAAATGGAGAGCATGAAAATAAATGATTGGTTGGCGATCATGTGATTCATCATCTAAGTCCCTATCACCCTCTAATATTGGTTCCTCCTCTTCTTCCTCACTCAAACCCTCAATAGAGAAAAAAATATTTTCACTGTATTTATGCCCTTGACTATATTTTTTGTCACAATTGAAATATAACCCTTTTTCTCTTTTCTCCTCAATGTGTTTTGGAGTCAACCTAGTAGGTTGCGATGATGAATGTGTAGGAGATATCCTTTCACTAACATTTATATTCCATTTTCACCTACTATCCAAACTTCTCAACTTGTCTTTCCATTACTATTGCTTGCAATAAGGGTTGTGGTTGGAACAACCATACTTCATATTTTATGTGATCCTTTAAACCACCTAGAAATAGTTCCTTCAAATTTTCTTTTGTCACATTCTCTACTCTTATAGAAAGGGTTTGAAATTGTTGAATATAATCCTTGACCATGCATGTTTTCTTTAATTTAGTGAGTTGGTAGAAGTAGCTATCCATAAAGGGTGTGTGCAAGAAGTTGAGTCCACTTTTTGGCAAAAAACTGAAAGTTTTTTCTATGATTTTCAAATTTTGTCACATTTTACCTTAAAATTTGAAGCACTTAGAGATGTAATCTTAAAAGATTTCACTAATCATAAAATGTAGTACTCAAAGTCTAGTTTCCAAATATGTAATTTATTTTAATACCTAGATGATATAAATTTATTTTCAATAGCTATATATCTAAAAACCACTGTTTAAAAGTCACTTTTTTTACCATACCATGTTAGAGTTATCATGCATTAGCTAATACTTAATTACTCTTTAATTGATTATTAGTCTAATTTATTCTCATGCACTTAAGCTAAACTTAGGATTGCTTTTATCCTTTTAGGGTTTTTATCCTATATAGCACTCAACCCTCATTTTAATTATGGGTCGAGCTTTCATATCTTTTTGATAGTCTCTTGATTCTATAGCTTTTTCTTGTTAAGGAATTGTGTAAGGGGGAAATTGGATAAATGCAATAAGATCAAAATGAATGAATTAAACTAATCTAATTCAAACAAAAAGATGATGATTCATACTCATTACTCACGAAATGAACTATACAAAATACTAAATTCAAGAAAGCAATTGAAAAATAAGGAAAATAAGAACAATGAATTCAATAAAACATAAAGTTACCCATCCCATTTTAGAGTGTATTCACAATGATGTTGGATCGTTGTTGTATCAATGTGAAGCCTCCATTTGTGTGTAGCAAAGCTTCAAATTTGTGTGATGTTGATCAAAGATGTATGTAAAAGATTCAATGATTAATTTGGCATTACTTCGTTGTGTAAAAGATGTCAATTCTCCGATTATTTTTTAGAAGAAATGAGGTTTGTATATAGATTTTGTGTTTCGAAATGAACAATTGAGATTGTGTGGTAGAATATCTTGATCAACGGTTCAAAATTGTTGAGACGAATTAGATAGGAAGAATTAGTGGATTTTGATTACATAATCAGTGCGATTGAAGAAATCAATTTGAGTGTTTAGTGGAATTGAGGAAATACATTGAGCTTTTAGTGTGATTGAAGAAATAGATTGAGCTTTTAGTGGGATTGAAGAACAGATGAATCAATCAGGAAATAGATGGATTAGTCAGCCACTCAGAGTGAGCAATCGGAGGATCATAATTTGCTCAATCATGAAAGTGGGTGAGGGTAACTAATTAATTGATTTAATTAATTAAGCCTTTTGAGTTGAACATCCAAATCATGTTTGAATTTTTCAAACAAAGTTGTATTTGTTTGTTTTGACCTTTTAGATGATGTTTGAACAATTTATTTAATTATTCAAGTTTAGGGGAAAGTGATTTAACTAAACTATTAAGTATTAATAATTTATTTGATTTAGGGGAATAAGGTAAATTAGTGACATAATTAAATAATTGATGTTATTTAATTAATCAAGAGGAATAAAGTTAGATTAGGACCTTATTAAATAAATGGAATTTATTTAATTGGTTAAAAATTATAAAAAAGTAAATAATGTAATATTATTTAATTAACAGAGGAATTTAGTGTTTTTGATGTAATTGATGTGAAATGTAATGATATTAGGTGATAATGATGTCGATGATGATAAAATGTCATTCAGGATGCACGATAAGTGTTAGGTCAATTTTACATGTCTACAAGAATATAACAATTCTTGTTTGCAAATCTCTTGCGTGGAAGGTGTATTTGTTCATTATTTGATCGTGTGGCTCATGGTTTTTTACAATTCTAGCATGGTATCAGAGCATGGATTCATAAACCCCTTCTTGATTTATGAGATTTTTTTCTTCAACAAGGGTTACAGGCTTCAGATCTGAATCCCCTTTGCTTTTTTTGCAAATTTTGGAGGTGGGCATTTTTTGGTGCATTTTTGCATGAAAAAGACCTTGCCATTAGATTCAGAGCTGTTGAGAAAGTCAAAATTTCCTTCTGTTTGGCTTGATTTGGACTCTTGAGGTCAGATCTATGAGGATTTAAAGTGGTTGCTTTTTTTCTAGATTCAAAGGGTAGCTGCATTTTGGTGTAAAAAAGGACCTTGCAGTTACGTTCAGGAGGCCAATTCCATGAATTTTGACTATAATTTTCCCTATTTTGGCTTTGAAAGCATTTGAGGAAAATTTTTTTTGCACATGGCCCATATGGCCTTCGTATGACCCTATGCAAGAATTTTGAGATTATTTTAAAAGCACGACAATTTCCTTCTAAGGTCGGGTTTTTGTTTTTTTTCTAAATTTCTTTTTGAAAATTTAAAAATCAAAATGAAAAATTAAAAGTTTTTTGTGGGGAAACATATTTGTTTAAACCTGCAAAAAGTGATTTGTAGGGTACGAGGTATCCTTGCTGTGGTAGGGACCTAGTGCTGTCTGTCATTAATTCTGCCTATCGGCCTTTTTTTTACCAGCGATTACATTTTTTTGGGCCACCGCTTAACCTTTTCCAGTGCTCTTTTTGGCATAAATTGACAAAATTTTTTCTGGTCACTGTATTTTTTTTCGATAGTTAGAGGGAATATTCCTATGAATATTCCACTGATGTTAGTCGTATGGTCACTGACAGGGCCCTAAGTCCCTTTCTTTGGCCTCTAAGGAGTTGTTTTTTCTTTTGTCCATAACTTGGGCGTACGATGTTGGATTTTGGCAAACAAGATATCATCGGAAAGCTAGTTCCACCAACTTTCTAGTGGTATGGGTCTCATCACCCATTTTTCCTGGTGGTGCATTATATAGCCTATTGAAGTTATATGTATTGTTTTTAGTCTTGAGTTCGTAACTTTTGACCAGTTTCTCCATTTTTCATGATTCCAATGGTGTTGGAGTTGTCTTTCAAAGCTCTTCATAGCCATCCATGCACTTTTTCTAGATTTCTCTTCAGGTACATTTTATTTAGGTTTTTGTATTTTTGTACTTCAGTGAATTACTTGGACGATTTACCTGCTGGGAACTTGTCATTTATGTGGGATGACTCACTTTTGGCTATTCTATATATATTTCCAACATTTTATCCTATTTGGGAATTGTAGACATCCTTTTCATGCACATTCTCTTATGTAGATGCACTAAGATAAAGTGCCATTTTGGTGTATTTTTTGTGGGGATTTTGTACATCCTGTTGTGCCTTTTGTATTTGCACTATGATATAAAGTACCATGGGGGGTTGATGTTTTCCTTTGGTTTTCCATCACACCTTTGTCAAGTGAGTGTCCCTTCCACAAGTGAATCCCAATGATTCTTGCCTCATGTGTGTGTGCCCTAGTTTGCACAACCTTTTATTTGCAGGTTGTTTCTCCTACATGCACTTATTGGTTTCACACAATTTCAATCTACCTATCGTGGCTCTCCCTTTTCAACATTATGGTGGGAGTTTCTACTATTGGTGCTAATACTTCGTTGGTTTTGCATTAGAGCGATCTACTTATCTAGTTCTTGTTCTTATGTACTTTCAGATTTAACATACATCAACGACTAGTTACATGTATTTTAGTGAGTTGGAGCATTTACCATATGAACATTCTTACATTCATATTTCTCAAGGCAACCTTCCATTTTGATTTGATCAAAGACTATTTGTACCTATATTTTTGACTTGTAATTTTCATGCATGTTGAGTAGTGTCAATTTTGGTCACTCATACAGATTCATGTACCATTTGTATCTTCAAGTTCTAGATGTTTTCCTTTGTTTTCCATCTAATTTGAGTAGTGTCATTGGGGACACTCATGAAGATTATTGTCTCTCTCATGATCAATGTTCTTCAGGCTATTTGGTACCCGCATTTTTGACTTTCATATTGAGTAGTCATTGGGGTCACTCATGCAGATTCATGAACCACCTCTATCTTTGACATCTAAATTTTTGCATTTTTTTTCCATCTAATTCAAGTAGTGTTGTTGGGGGAACTCATGCAGATTATAGTCTCCTTGGATCTTAACATTTGTATCTTTGATTTCTAGATGTTTTGCCTTTGTTTTCCATTTGATTCAAGTAGTGCCATTGGGTCACTCATGTAGATTATTGTTTTTGATTGGCGTAAAATAGGTTTTGAAGGGGCCCTGAAACCCTATACAAAAGAAGAGGAAACATGAAGATAAAGCAATTAAGCTTCCCCAAAAAAACACCAGGTTGATTAAACAATAGTCAACCAACCATCAGTAGAAGGCAAACAAAAAATCCACAAGAAAAAAAAAAGACAATCTAAGTACTGACTAAAGAAGTTTTTTTAATATCCTTACTGCTTCCCTATCCTTTGTTATCACCTTATCATGCATCTCCATGATTTCTTTGACACCTTGCATCTACACCACATTGTTCTTTCTCATTTTATTGTGAGTACGAACGCTTGACCTAGTCCCAAAATCAACTTCTAGCTTACCCATCTCAGTGTCCTCACCATAAGCCTGCTTCATCAGATCATTGAACATGGATTTACCAATCCATTCTCTTGATTTTTCATTCAAAAACACTAAACCTTCAGCAAAGGTCTCAAGCGTCTCCTTGTTGAGATTAATCAAAGCATTCAAATCTTTACACATCTGCAAGGAATTCCTTTCCAAAGTGGAAAGCCTTGGAACATGGTCTCTTTTCAAATTAGTAACATCCTCCACCATTAGGCTAAGATTAGAGTTCAACAACCTAACCATACTAAAAAGAGTCCTTATCCCTTAAACTTCTTAGGGTAGAGATGTTGCAGTGAGCTATTGTATCATACTTACCATGGAGGTCCTAGACCTCTTGAACAAGCCACATGAGTAGATTAAAAAAGACATCTTCCACTTCCTTTACCAACTGCAAGGATTGAGTAAAGTCCATTGCACCCCAATAGAAACCCCTCCCCTGATGGGAACTCATCGAAGGCTCTTCTTCCTAGAAACCATCAGATGAAACAAATTGTTCTTTACCTTTGTCTTTAGAAGCTGACACTGTAGGGAATTACTCCAAATCAACAAAATTATTCACCTTCCCAAAATCTAGGACCCCCTCATCCCCACCACAGTCCTGAATATTCTCCTAATTAACATTTTTTGCCACCTCATAAACCTTATTAACCCCAATTCCCTCCTGCAAATTTTCCACCACATCATAGGAACTCACCGACCCCTGCTTGGAAGTCTTCCTTCTACTTCCTTTTTTCTCCAAAACCACCTCTTCACAAGCAACCTAAATTTTATGTTTCACATGCGAGGAAGAGGGATTAGTCTTTTTCACAGAGATTTTCTTAACGTCATTAGATGGGGTATAATCTAAGTCTGAATGGTAACCATCTGACCATGCCGAAGATTCATACTCTATTTCCATTTCAAAATCATCTTCCTCCTCCTCTGAATGAAATTCCCACTCATCTTAGCCTTCTTCTTGGACTTTTCAGGCTTACCAGGAATAGGGGACATAATAACATATATAGATTTTATATGCTTCACAATCAACAACATCAAACCCTCACATAAAAAGGGATTTTTGGGATTCTTTTTGAAATCTGAAATCCCATTCTCCAAAGATGAAAGAAGATAGAAAGGGAACGAGACCAGTTTACCATGGTGAAAATGATTTAGTAGCACGAAGTGGTGTCTATAAAGAGTCGTGTACCTCCCATCCAAGGTAAACTACCACATCAAAACCATGGCCACCTCACCCAAAATAGGCTTAATTTTGGTGCGATCAAAACCACCACAGTGGAGTCTAACCATTTTTTCCTTCTCCTTATCCCTAAGGAAGTTCATTCTCGCCACCCCTGACATGGATTTTTCTTTGAATAATTTCCTCCCTTGGGTCGACAACCCTATAAATTCTACTATAAACTCCTCATTTAAAGTGATGTCCATACCAAATAAACTAAGCACCCGACCATGCTAGGATTCCACAAACTCCTGCAAGAAATTTGACTCAAACCCGTGTAATTTCTCCATGAATGAAGTGACCCCTCCTTTATGTAAAATATTCCACACATCACCATTGGATTTGATCTCAGCACATGAGAAGGGATCTATCCTACATCTATCACCCCCCATCTTCAACAATGCCAATAACTTTGCAGGAATGAAACCCCATAGATCACAAATGTAAATAATAAAAAAAGGATAATAATAAAATTGCACCCAGAAAACGTGCAGAATTTCCTTTCAAGATACAAAAAAGCATAATGGCTAGATCCCTCCTGAAGATATAACTCATCCTCCCATAATTTACAATGAGTGCCACAACCATCATGTGTCTAATCAACATTAGATGGTAATTATTAACTCACCATATCTTGAATTCACTAGAAGAAAAGACCCCCTCCAAAAAATTAGATGCTATCATTATTAAGCAAGGATATAAGCTCCACCGGTAGGTTATCATTAATCTCCCATGACCTAGCCAAATACACACTGAGATTAACCAAAAAATATACAACCCCATTAGCCTCATGAAAGGCATGGGGAATATAAAATTCTTCAAATTCATTCAACAAAGAGAGAGCATCAATGATAAATATTTCAATAGACCAAGAAGGAGGGAAGAGATTCCTATGGCAATTGATAATATTCAAAGAATCCCCTTCTACCCAATTTTTGGAAACCTCCTTCTCCCTAGCCAATTTTAAACCATGATAGGCTTCCATAGCTTTAGCATAGTGGTTTTTGGATCCCCAATGGGAGTGCCATCACTGAAACAAGCCTACCATTATGATCTATTAACACCCCCCACAACTAGCAGGTATCGGATTTCCTTTAGTAGAACCATCAAAGTAGACTTTAAACCACCCAGGAGGGGGTGAATACCAAATAACCCCTTCTCTATTCGACTTGGATTTTTTCAAAGGCTTAGAAATGTCAAAGGAAAGCTTCCACTGATCAACCACCCAAAAATCATAATTAGAAACCACCACTTGACTAGGGAAATTAGCATTAGCAACAACCTACAAGAAATTCTCCTTAATGGCCAATAAGATTTTGAAAAACAAGGAGATCAGGGAGAGAGAAACATCCCTAAAAATTCTATTATTCCTCTCCTTCCAAATTCCCTAAACAACATGAGGAAGAATAAGGGACCATAGTAGACATAGAGAAGGATTGGTGGGGGGTGCCTACCATTGGAGCTAGAGCTCCCAAACCAAAGAAGGGAAGATCCACTCCAACTTACAAAGATTAAGAAAAAGCACCCACACCTCCCAAGAAAATATACACCCTATAAATAGGTGATGGAAATCCTCTGAGTCCTCCTCATAAAGATAACATCTATTAGGCAAGGAGAAGCCTCTTTTCGAAAGATTGTTAATAGTCAAGATTTTATCCTGCACCAGTAACCACAAAAAACTATTGATCTTTGGAATAAGATTTGAAGAACAAACAAGAGCCCAAGGGGGACATGGGCCCACAATATTATTCAAAGTGAAAAGAAAATTCCACCAAGAAATGACCTTGCAGGAGCAACTTCCAAACCACCATGTCCCTTTGAGGAACAATGGGAATATGAACTTGAGTTAGCACATCGTACAGAGTTTTTAGCTCCCAAAACTCCTCATGAATTATTTTCCATGCCCCATCCACAATATAATCAACAACAAGAAACCAAAATTCCTAGACACAAAGATCCCTGAAGGGAGCTTCCCAAACCGCATCTCGAGGAGGACCATGACCAATCCACCAGTCATCCCAGAAGAGAATGTCCCTACCATTTCCAATCGACCACTGAAGACCAGAGAAAATAATACTACCTTGACCAAGGAATTCTAAAATAAATATCCTAAAGGAGGAATGTAATCTCCCCTTAAGAAGTCCTTGAAATTATCAACACCAGAGAGGTATTTAGAAGAAAAAATAGCCATCCAAACCATTTCACTAGCTAGAAGAAACCATAAATGCTTCGCCTTAAGGAGTAGAATTGAAAACCTTACCTTTCCTTAGTCCTAAACCACCTTGGCCTTTAGATCAACACACCTCCTCCCAAGAAACTAGAATCATCCTTTTCTTTTCCTCCACACTAGACCATAAGAACCATTTCTAAATACTTTCAATCTTTTCTCAGAATTTGCACAGGATCTGGAAAAGGATTAACACATACATCGAGAGGTTCTGCAACATATATTTGATTAGAACCAACTTACCAGCCTAACTAAGAGGAGTTCCTTTCCATCCAGACAACTTAGCATTAAACTTATCAATCAGTCCATTCCAAAATGAATCAGGAACCGCATTAGCACCAAGTGGTTGACCCAAATAAATGGAGGGAAAAGTCCCAATAGAACATTGAATAATACCAATAATTATTTGCTTCCTTCTATTTGGGGTGTTCAGGAGAAAAAGAGTGTTGTTAGGAAAAATCACCAATTGGCCAGAGGTAGCTTCATAACTCTACAAAACTGATTTGATGGCTCACTTCTACAACCATAATAATCATGTCATCAATGAATTATTGACATGAATAGGGAGGAGAGGAAGATTTGGGATGAAGCCCCTTAATGACACCAATAGATACCTACTTCTGAAGAGACCTCCCGAGAGATTCGGCTAGAATGATGAAAAGGAAGGGAAAAATGGGATCACCTTGTCTCACCCCCTAGAACTCCTAAAGAAATAAGAGGGAGAGACATTCACCAAAACAAAGAAAGAAACTGTCGATATAAGACTCAAAATCAACTTCAATAAATTATTTGAGAAGCCAAAAGCAGATAAAAATTTAACCAAAAATTTCCAGTTCACACGGTCATATGCCTTTACAAGATCAATTTTCAACAAGAATCCAACCTTCTTATTAACCATCATTGATTGGATTTTTCATGAACAGTGATAATAGGATCAAGGATTTGTCTTCCAGAAACAAATCCACATTGTTGCTGAGAGATAATCAAGGGAAGTATAGCGAAAACCTTTGAGAATATTTTATAGATAGAGTTGCAAAGGCTAATAGGAAGAAACTCATTAAAGGTAGAGGCAACAATAATATTTGGGATAAGAACAATGAGGTTGGAATTTATCTCCTTTAATAGATTGCACTACCAAAAAACTCCTTGGTAGCATCCACCATATCTCTAGAAAAAATAGTACAAAATTCTTGAAAGAAGAACATGGGGAAGCCATCTGGACTAGGGACTTTATTCCCAACAAAATAGAAGACAACATTCCTAACCTCCTTGACATAAGGGATACTACACAACATGATATTTAAATCCTCAGTTGTAATTCTAGGAATAACTTCCAACAATTGGTCTTGAACAACTAGAACAAGAACAAAATTGTTAGACAAGAGATCAACAAAGTAAGCAAGAGCCACTTGTCAAATTTCCCCATCATTCTCAATCAACATGCCATTGTGATAGATACAATTAATTTGATTAGAGGCATGATGCTTCAAGGTAGTAATATGGAAGAACTTCATGTTCCTATCATTGTAGTTGAGCCAAACCGCACATGATCTCTACTTCCAAAACTCTTCCTTCTTAGCCACAATATTGTGAAAATGAGATAAAAGCATGCTCTCCTCATTAGCCACATTAACATTATTCCTCGAAGCTTGAATAGTTTGTTGTAAAAGATCCAATTCCTCCTTAATATAGGATTTCTCATGAAAGATATTCCCAAAGGAAGACTTATTCCAAATCCTCACATTAGACTTCACCGACGCTAGCTTCTTAGCAATTATATACATCGCCGTATCATCAACCTGGATATCCCACCAAGTAGAAAGATTATCTTTAAAATCAAGATGTGATACCCACATTTTTCAAATTGGAAAGGGAAGGAGCACCTTCTATCAACCAAGTCAGCTGATAAAGAAATGGGGTAGTGATCCGACCCCAATCTAGTGAAGGTAGAGAGGGAGCAGAAATAATGAATCATCCAATCAAGAGAAAGGAGGTACCTATGCAACTTCACCTGAGTTAGTGCATCACCAAATCAATGGTTCAACCAGGTAAAGGACGTCCCTCACAAGTTGACATAAAACAAAGCATTGTCATTGATAAATGATTTCAAATCAAATCTACTCTCGTCATCCACCTGGGATTCCCCCATCTTTTTTGAGAAACTCAGAGGAGTATTGAAGTCGCCCATTACTAGGCAGTGATCAGAAGGATGATGAGATTTGAAGGAATTTAAATTCCCCTAGAACTTCTTATAAGCACTCTTCAAATTAGGGGCATAAATGTTAGATGAGATCCATGAAAAATTATCCCTAATATGGTGAAAAGAGGTAACAATATGGTTAGATTCACCAAATAAAACCCTCCCAATCATGAACTTCATATTCCAGAAGGTAACCACACCACCAAAATATCCCTCTACATCAAAGCTATGAAGCTCACATTCTTTTGAACAACCTTTTCTTTAAACTATCCAACCTGTCCGCAAGCATTTTAGTTTCCTGAATCAAAATAATATCTAGTTTATGATCCCTTACCAAATTAGCAAGGAGATCCTGCTTGTGAGGGTTTTTCAACCCTCTGATATTCCAAGAAAGAATCTTCATAGGAGATTCTAAGATGTTATCTTCACTCACATCTCAAATAGGGCTTGTTGAGAACCATCAATAATTTCTGCTTTACTTTCTTTCTCCCTATGCTGTTGCAGAGAAGGTCTTCCCCTACCCCTCGACTCTGACCCACAATCAGCTTTCTGGAAGTTCCTAGTCACAACACCTTGAGGGGAAGCATGTTTCTTCCTATTCCTAGTTTTAATAGGCAAAAAAGGAGGCTCCTTCATAGGAAAAGAGCTACCTAAATCATCCCTAATGACAGAAGAGGTGAGTACCACATTTGTTTTACTAGGAGAAACAAAGCCATCTATAGGACAAGCACACTCTACTAGCTTATTGGAATTCAATACCCTACCTTTGTCCACTAGAGAATCTCCTCCACATCTTGACTCATCAACTGCACCAAGGGAGTTATCCTCCACATGAGCATTCAACTCCCCTTCTTCCAAAACTAGCTCATCCCTCACAAGGACCTGCTCATCCTCATGAGGGATCAGGTCATTGTCCCCCAAACCTATCTCATTCATAGGGACATCTTGTTGGAAAAATAAGGATAGACAACTGATAGGGAGTGAATTAGTTGTCACAAAATATTTAAACTTTTCAAACTTAACTTAACTTAATCTCAAATCTGATGAAAGAACAATAAATCATAAACAATCAACACATTAAAAGCACAAAGAACACCAAGATTTTTTACGTGGAAACCCTATTAGGGGAAAAACCACGGTGGATGCTAGTCCACAATATTATACCCTGTTAAAAGTATAATGAAAAATAATGGGAAGGCACATGCATTCAAGCACACTTCCTAGAGCTCACTGCTTAAATACAAGAGGGCTCACTGCCTAAAGAATACAAAGCAATTCGTATTAGATCCATATGGTATGAATTGAGAAAATAGCTTCTACAAAATCCTGATTACAGTTCTAGTTAAGCACATAAAACCTTCTTCACACTTCGCTCAAACTTCTTCACACTCTGCTCTACAATCAAATGAATAGATCAATATTCGCACACTTTCTCTTTCTATGGCTTTGCTTTCCTTCACACACTAACTTCTCACAAAAAATCACTCATATATATCCACAACATAAAATTACATCAACAAATTTGTCGGCCAAAAGTATAAAACATATTTACAATGTCGACCCAAATTTACAAATAAATTTTTAATGTGAATCATACATCGTCGGCCAAGAACATGAAAACCTGAACACATGAGAAAAATATTTGACCATGAGCACACCAATCAATGCCGACATGCAATAGAGATAGAGAATGATCTAGAAGCATCCAAAAACAACACAAAATAATAGAAAAGCATCTGCAACAATAGAAATTACCAGAATCACATAGACTTCATTCAAGAATACTAACTGAAACAACAAAAACACTGTTAGAACACAACTATTCATAACACGATCAAATCTTCACGCGGACCTCTAAAACTTCTGGTGGATAAACTAGATACTCTCAATAATAAACCCTTTAGTCCACAATGATTGATCATCAAAATACTGAGCAAGACACCTTCATGACCTTCACTATTCCATTGGCAACCTGCAACTCTTTCTTTAACAATTTTCTCAATATCCTTGACATATACAACCTTCAATACAACAATTCTAATAGTGTTGACATCAATGACAACCACATATCAGCAACACAACCACAACATCCAACACATCTTTCCTTGAATCCACAAGAGAATCAAGACTCTTCCCTTGATCCCCCTCCTCCTTACTCAAGGAACCTTCACATTTTGGCCCACATCCTACTTTGACAAGACAACAACTTATCCATCATCAGCTCTTGTCCCCTCCTTCGATTTCTTCTTTTCCTTCCACTCCTTCAAAGGTTGAGAAGGGGTCAACTTAGGTGGCTTGGAAGGGAATTTCCTTTCCCAATTCCAAAATTTCTTACAATGAAAGCAAGCAAAAGGAATAGACTCGTACTCAATCACTTGATTCCAAGCACCCAACTTACAGTTTATCAATGTTTTCTTAGGAAAATCCACATATTGATCAACAATCACACATAAACGTGCATACACCAACCTTTTTTGAGATGCTGCCATCTGGTCAATAGAAAGAAGCTTCCCAAAAGTATTTGTAGTACCAAAAAAATCCTACTCATCTTAGAACTCCAATGGAAGAGCCAAGAGATGAACCCAAATAGGGGCTAAGAAAAACGAACATGAAATTGGGTTAAAGCCAACCTCCCACTTCTTTAGGATGAATGGAGACTTTCCAATCATCAATGGACCACCAGTTAAAACACTAACCATATCCTCATCACAAGTGAAGGAAACTGAAAAGAAACCCCTAGCCATCGCCGCCACCTCCACTTGACCTTTCAACCTCTATCTCTTGAAGACAAGATTATGAACTAGCTCAATGTTTAGACAAGGACCCATAAATTTCCCCACCAAGGATAAGTCCATCGATTCCAAGCACTTCTCAATGATACAGTCAGGAATTGACATTGAGTATTCCCCAATAGCCGGGTTCACCAAAAAGATAATTGAAGAAGAAGAATTCTTACCCTTAGGCTAAGCACCAAAAAGATTAGACCAACTAGGTCCATCAAACTTGACCCCCACACACTTTTGTCCTTCCTTAATAGAAATATTCTCAGGAATCTTTGAACAAGAAGAAGACAAAAAGCCCACATTAAGAGGACTCAGATTGGCCCCCACACAAGGCACAAAATGACCACCATCCACAAAAACCAAAGAGTCTAGAACAAAATAAACTAAAGAGGACCCACCATCATTACCATCAACTCTGCTATAGACTGACAATATCACACCTTCAAAAAAATCATCAACACACCTACCACCATTACCATTAGGATGCAAGCTAGATTTTCCCACCTTTAGAGGGTTTTGAAAAAATGCAAAACCACCTGAAGAGAGCTCCATTTCTATTGTGGTTGTATGTTTATGTAGATTATTATCTTGATCCTTATCATCATTTGTTTTAGAGGAGGTTCTTCATTTCAACACTATATTAGTCATCTTTTGATAGCTGTCTACAACTTCTTTGTGCTTTTGTAATGTCCTAAATGTTTCTCTCTTTTAGAACATTATTTAGTTGGAGGCTTCTCAGTCCTTCACACCTTGATTTGGAGGCTTTTCAATCCTTCATTCACCTTTCTCTCTTTTGGAGAGGAGTTTTCTTCCACATGGTTTTTCTCCTTTTTCTCCAATTTTGAGAGATCTTTTGTTTCTACATGGGTACCTTATTAGGCCTTGTTTTCTAGGACCCATCATGCATTCTATTTTTAGGGTTTTTAGCTACTCCCTAAGTTCATCTTAATGGGGGGAGTTAGAGTTATCATGCATTAGCTAATAATTAATTACTCTTTAATTAATTATTAGTCTAATTTATTCTCATGCACTTAAGCTAAACTTAGGAGTGATTTTACGCTTTTAGGGTTTTGCTCCTATATAGCACTCAACCCTCATTGTAATTATGGCTTGAGATTTCCTATATTTTTTATAGTCTCTTAGTTCTATAGCTTTTTCTTGTTAATGAGTATAAAAATTATTGTTTGTAGATCTATTGCATGGATGGTGTATTTGTTTTTTGTTTGATCCTGTGGCTCGTGGTTTTGTGTGTTTTCACAATTCTAACATACCATGCACGTGTATGCCATCCATATTTTGACCTAAATAATGATATTTTTCTGAATCCTTTTGAGAAAATATTTGTAACACACTGAAGAATGCTCATGATACTTTTTGAATAGTTTTTTTGTTAATTTTTATTGGCCATATTTGTTGTTTTAAAAAATTATCGTATACGTCATGCATAAGATGACCTAAAATTATCATTTTCTATTTTTTTTTCAAATTGAAAATAATTGTCTAAATATTGCCAACATATAATTCATTTTTCAAAAAATTATTTTAATAAAAAGTTATTAAAATACTAAAAAACTTTGATATTTCAAGTTTATGCACCAGTTTCATAAAAAATATATGGAAAAATAGAAAAATAATCCAATTGTGAAAAAATACATATTTGGAATCTAAATAGTCTCATCTATAATGGGTTTTAATTTCATCAAAAAATTCTACAAAAAAGGTCTTTAGACATATGTCCAAAGTCACTCTTTTCTTGTGACATTGACATGACCTTCAAGTTGTAGGTCAAACTAGGTACAAAGCTTAGGTTTGGGTCCCCAAGTCTTTTCCCAAACCAAAAACAAAGCACAACTTTGGCCCAAAATTGAGTTTTTTTAGAAACAAGATCCTATTTTAAAATGTGATTTTGTTTCATAAAGGCTTAAAATTTTAAGCCTTTATGAAATGGGATCTTGTTTCTCCAAAACAGGATCTCGTTTTTGGCTTGAGGCCTCGAAGCAAAAAAAGATCCCATTTTCTAAATAATGAGATCCCATTTTGTTTTTCCTGATTTTGAGTTTTTTCCCGAGTCCAAAACTTCTGAAGTGGACTCATCTTCTTGCATTTACCCTAAAATTATCTCCATAATGGGTAGCAATTTCCTCTTGAAAAATTGACCATGTGACCACACAAACCTTCTTTTTGTTCTCATCAAATAATCAATGATACTAAATAAATTGATTTAGTTCCAAGTATAATGATGCCATAACCACCTTTTGTTGACTAGGAACATGATGAAGACCAAAGAATTACTCCATTTGGCATAGCCAATTGGTGGGATCCTTGCCATCAAAATTTCTCATATCCAACTTGGGTATGAATCACCTTGGCATAGGGTTATTAAAGGAAGGTGTGCGATCGAAAATAATATAAATGACTTGAAATAAATACTATTCAAGCACACCAATAAAACATTGTATAAAAACAGAACATAAAAAGTAAATAAATGCAAACTCAGTATTCTGCTTCAATTGTCGTCCTATTGTCCTCTATCTTCAGTGTTTTTGTCGATTCCAGCTTTTGCTCTCAGATTGTAGGCTAGGCTCAACAAAATGTCTTCCTAAAGAACGAGATTTTAAATGTGATGCATGATGCAAGATTAAGCTATGATATGAAATAAGACTAAGATGATTGAAATAAACATGATGCTATGATAGTAAAGTGCTAAATGAATTAAATGCATGAACTCTAATTAATTGCCTATTACCAATGCTTGGATTCACACAGGTATTTATAGAGTTTTTTGAATGATTCTGATTGGCTGTCTTAATTGACGGTTGTGATAATTCCTGGCAGATCGAATGGCTGAAGAAGGATGAAACTGAAGAGAAAACCTAAAAACAAGATTTTTCCATTTTTATGAAAGAGGAAAAGATAAGAAGATAAGAAATCGTCTTTCTTTAAAAGAATAAAAGAAAGATTTAAAAGCTGATAAATAATGAATTAAAAATTCAATTATTTATTTGTGGATGAAATTCAACTTTTCTTAATTAAATGAAATTTTTAATTAAGCTTTTAAAAGCAAAAGAAAGTTTGTGATAAGAAGAAAGCTTTAATCAGGATTTTTTGAAAAAAGCAAAAGATCTCATATTTAAATAAAATATTTAATTATGATATAAGAAGAAAACAGAAGATAATAAAATATGTAGTTGTGATTTAGAAAGAAAGCATAAGATCCTTTAATTAAATAAGGTTTATTTAATTAAGTCACTTTTATGAAATTAATTAAATGAGATATTTAATTAATTAGAAGAAGAATTTAAAATAGAAGAAAGAGAAATATTTAAACTTAATTAAATCAAAAGATTTAATTTAAATTTAATCAATGATAATTAATTTAAATAAATAAAATGTATTTATTTAATTAATTAAGTGGACGTATGAAAATAATTAAATAAAATAATTTTATTTAATTATGAAGGAAGAATAAGATGAATGAACAATATAATTAAATTAATTAAATTTAATCATATGTAGAGGATTTTTAGAAAAATTAATTAAATAATAAATATTTAATTAATTGCTAGGATTATAGACATGACCATTTTTATGCGTATACATTTTTCCCCTCTTTGAAGTGATGTGTGAAACGCATTGCTTCAAAGAAAAGAAAATAAATTTTTTTTTTGCCCCTGATATGTTTATGATTTTTGATGCTGATGATGCCCCCTCAGGAGGTAAATTACGGAAGATGATATCGAGAATGATAGGGAAACAGTGATTTAGCTCCCGATAGATGATGTTTGTGATGGCCCAGTGAAAAATAATATGAAAAGAATAAAAAATGTCATTAACTCCCACCCTAAAAGACCCTTATAAGGTAAAGGGGGTAAAATGAAGTGTCATTTTCACCCTGCTGCTACAGTAAAAAGTGAGCTCTGATAGTGACTTAGCGAGATGGAGATCCCATTGCACAGACATAGATTCGAGCGAGTGCGCCGATAGCAGAGACCAACTGCGTATGGACCACCGGTGAGTGATTCCAACCGTTTATGTTTTTGAATTTTGCATTTTGGATCGATTTTACAAATGTTTTGGATCGGATTTAGTTTTTTTCACACAGTTTAGCGCATTTGACAAAAGTTTTAGCGCATTCGACAAATTCCGTAGCGCATATAGGAAATTTCGTAGCACATATAGGAGTAGGCAAAAAATTGATCTTTTAGCGCATTCGACAAATAGAGTAGCGCATCTAGGTTAGAATCGGCTAGTTTGATCCAGTAGCGCATCTAGGGCACAAAATTGTGCATATAGGGCTAGGGTGTGAAAATGATAAAGTTGCGCTTTGGAGAGTTAGAGTGGCGCATCCGTAGGATAGAATAGCGCATCCCGAGTTTTAGCGCATCGAGGAAACAGTTTAGCACATATGAGAAAAACTTTAGCGCATATGGGCAATATAATAGCGCATTTAGGAAATTTTTCACAGAACGCTTGTGTGATGAAAAATGATGTTTTAAATTGCTTCCTTAGTCAATAGATAGATGAATTGTAGTACCATCATGCTGTTATGATAGAAAAATCTGATAGAGAACTGATAACTTTGCTTCCCCAATAGAAAACAAAGAGTAGATAGCTGATAACTTTGTGACGAACAACAAAGAGTAAAATGATTGATTGATTGATGTGTGTTTGATAACATTGCTTCTCGTGATTGAAAAACAAAGAGTATATGTTTGATAAATTTGCTTTCTGCGATAGAAACCAAATAGTAAAAGTTTGCATTCATGAATGAAGTACAAAGAGGAAATGATTTGTGTGCTGATAAATTTGCTTTCCTAAAAAGAAAAAAAAATAGTAAATGATGATAGAGTAGATTGATTTGATATGTAGATAGATTGATGTAGCACTTGATATGGGTCATTGATTGAATTTGCTGGATAGATAGATCACATGATATGAGTTTGATTAATGTGTCCTTTGTGATGGTCAAACAAAATAGGAGGCTTTTAAAAGCCTCTAGATTAGAGAGCGGTTCCCACTATGTTGGGAGCGGATAGGAGAGCTTACCCCTGCCCAGTTATAGTTGATAGCGGATTGTGGATTGGGACCTTTGTTGGCGATGCCGCGAGGCATTCGGGCCAACAGGGGACTGTTGACTGCTTTGGCAGAGAGATGGCACTCGAACCATAACACCTTTCACTTGCCGACTGGTGAGATGAGTGTGATGCCCGAGGATGTGTACAGGATTCTTGGGATTCCAGTTGTTGGTGCCCTTGTGGTTTATGACCACAAGGAGATTGGTGGTACCGAGGCACTACGACGGATATGTGGCGATCCGAGCATATGTGGTTACTGGATAGACTGGGAGGATTTCAGCAGGTATCCAGCCTTAGTTGCTGTATTGGCTGCATTTATTGGAGGCTTCCTTGGACCGGACCGTCCGTCGAAGGGATTCGCAGTTGGATGGGGTAGGATGCTGGAGTGGTTGGTGACACAACCACTGAGGTTTTCCTGGGGGAGCTGTATATTGGCTGACATGTATCACGATCTGCATCAGGTTGTATACAGAGGATCCACGAGCTTGGCGAGTGGCATGACGCTGCTACAGATCTGGGCGTGGGAGCACATTGCAGTCATGAGACCACTTTGCACGAGAGATAGGCCAGCAGGGAGGCCCTATGTGTATGCATATTTTGGTGCCGTTGTCCAGCAAAAGTTGGGCAAGGTAGAGTATTGGCAATGGGTTTTGGATGATATAGATGCAGTGATATGGAGACCCTACACAGATTGCGAGGCATGGGCGATGGATCATTTGGAGATGCCATTTGTCTGCAGACCACAATATTTGATAGGGCGGATGCCCTTTATTATTGAGAGATTTCTGGCATTACGGGTCCTGAGACAGTTTGGATTCACACAGGGGATGCCCTAGGGCGTTGCTCATTATGGGCGGCGCAAGGGTGATCTAGGATGGGGACCATGCATTCGATACTAGGCAGCATATACAGAGTATTCTACCTTACAGCCCGAGGTATGGACCGACAGGCCAGAGGTGCAGGATGCAGGGATGACAGATGATTATGCACAGTATTTTCATACGCATCAATTTCCACGATTTACAGTGCCAGATGAGCCACGGGCGATTGGGGTAGCGCCACAGCTAGGGGCAGGGATACAGGGGGATGTGGCCGGTGGAGAGCAGGCTATGGGCGGAGGAGAGGAGGGGGACAGCTCAGATGACGGGGATGATGGTGGAGAGGAGAGGCGGCAGAGGTTGGACAGTTTGGGTAGAGCACAGATTCTACGGCGAGCCAGATCTGGTGGCAGACCTCGGACAGTGATTAGGGTGTCATCCTCTTCACAGCAGGCACAGATAGCTACATTGCAGGGTCAGGTTCAGACTTTTCAGGGATAGCAGGCACAGCTACAGAGCCAGCTAGCTCAGGCTCAGAGTGTCATAGTGCAGTTACAGACACAACTTGCACAGGCCCAGACACAGATGCCAGTTCGGGCACAGACACAGGTACAGGTACAGGCTCAGATGCCCGCCCCTGATTTCCCGGTGGCACAGTTGGTAGCAGAGAGGGATGCCCTTAGACGACGGGCACTGGAGGCCGAGGGTGTGGCACAGAGACTCATGGGTACCGTAGAGAGTACCTCATTATGAGAGGCCATTGCAGAGGGATTTGAGGCAGCCAGAGAGGCTAAGTACTACAGAGTCCGATATGAGGAGCTATGTCCTCCTGAGTAGCGAGAGCTGTATCCCCGATCACATAGCAGGACAAGGACCCGATCACGGACATCGACACATGGTAGAGAGGTTACAGGGCCCTGACGGGATCCTGATGCAGGGACTAGTGGCAGGCCACCTCCTTCTGGACCAGCTCCTTCAGGGGCATCTACCAGCTAGTGTTGGGGACCGATATATTTTGCACATATGTAGGGCATGTATATTGAGTTTCGGTCATATCTCATGTATTATGTTTTGAACTTTTTAGTTTCATTGGACATTGGACACTTGTATTATTTTGATGAGCGATGATATGCAACAATGATGTTTTTGATGATGATATGTTTGTGCATTTGTGATGTGATATGGATGTTACTTTTATGCATGTATGATATGAGATGGATTTTGATATGTGTTTATTGTTTTTGCGGACTAATTTTATGATGCAGGATGATCTAATGATATGATGTGCATGGATGATGTAGATGCAATGATTTGCGATGATGTAAATATGAGTTTGTTGATTTTTGAATTTTTGTAGCAAATACAGAAATGAATAGTGTGTGTATGAAATGCATCATGGAATTTGTGATAGGAAAATGATAGATAATGAATGTGATACTGATAATGATAATGATGAAAAGATAAATGATTTGTTTGGTAATGTTTATGTAATGAAAATGGCAGTGTGATGATAAATGAAATGATATGAGATGATGATGATAAAATGATAATGATAATGAATGATAAATGAGAATGATGATGATAATGATAACGATAATGATAAAGGATAAATGAAAAATGAGAATGAGAATGATAATGATAATAAAATGATAATGAATGATAAATGATAAGGATAATAAAATGATAATGAATGATAAATAATAATGATAGGTGATAATGATAAATAATAATGATAGAGGATAATGATAAAAATGATGATAAAATGATAATGGATGATAAATGATAATGACAAAATGAATGAATGAGAAATGAGAATGGTAATGATAATGATAAAATGAATGAGAAATGAGAATGGTAATGATAAGGAGAAAATGATAAAATGAATGAATGATAAATGAGAATGATGATGATAATGATAGAATGATAAAATGAATGAATGATAAATGAGAATGATGATGATAAAATGAATGAATGATAAATGAGAATGATGATGATAATGATAAAATGAATGAATGATAACATGAATGAATGATAAATGAGAATGATGATGATAATGATAAAATGAATTAGTGATAAATGAATCAAATGTCCAAATGTCCTCCACAAAGAGTTCAAAACTATATGACAACCGTTAATGTTTTCATTCAGCCTTTCAAAACACTGATGTGAATCCAATATGTAGATATATACAATGATCTAACAAATATGCAACTAAATGAAACTAAACAATTTGTTGAGCCTGTTATAAGCCTTCTTGAATCATCATAGAGCATTTAAAATGTTGGAAGTATGTACAAGCATCATAGGGGAAATTAGCGCCAATGATGACCAAAGTACAACTTTCATGAATTTGGATATAGCAAGTGAACACAAGCATCGAGGTATAATTGAACCGAGATGACCTGAGCATTTCTTGCATAAACAGACAAAGATTAACCACCTTTCTGATGCAAATGTGGAACTGTCATCGATGATATTGCTTTGGTCATCATGTCCTGTGACATATTTGCATCAGATTGACCGTTAACCTCAAGACAACAAACAAAGAAAAATCATTCTCGTTCCTTGCCACTCTAGTTCAGTACATCATCGAGTGTGCTCCAAAGTTATGATATCAAAAATCAAACAACCTTTTGTCAAACATGTAATACTGTTATTTCATACATTATTCAGATTTTTGGACCATCCAATAGACAATGATATGGTATCGGATGAAAATCGTTCATGATAAGGCTTCGATGATTGGATAAGGTTTCGCGTGAGTTGATTGTTTGTTCGTATGATCAGATCCTATGACATTGTTCAACTGTTTTAGTATGCTCTAAAAGTTAAGTGCCCCCAGTTGAGTGTTTGCCCTGTTTATTGACATCAACTTGCAAAAAGGAATATGTACAATGATCAAGCCATGGTAAGACGTTTTATCACCCTAGGCAAATGACGGCAAGATGATGCAATAATAACCCTAAGATGCGAAAAAGAAAAGATGCGGAAAAAAGAAGTTTGAAAAAGCCAAAGTGCGAAACAGGAACTAATAGATGGAGAGGTACAGATAGTGTCTGTTTGCCAGATTTTCGCTATCTGTTTTTATTGCATTTTTCTGAATTCTTTTTGATTTTTTTGTATTTTTTTGTCAATAGACTGCCTGTTTGCCAGGTTTTTCACCCTATGACACATTTTTGATTTTTTCAGGACTTTTTCTGCTGTTTTTGTATTTCTTCATGACTTTTTATGCTGTTTTTGTATTTCTTCAGGACTTTTTCTACTGTTTTTGTATTTCTTCAGGACTTTTTTTGCTGTTTTTGTATTTCTTCAGGACTTTTTCTGCTGTTTTTGTATTTCTTCAGGACTTTTTCTGGATGATGATAGCTGACTTAAACATAATATTTCTTGAGATGCATGCTGTTGATGGGTTCGTCAAACAGGTCTCCTTCTGGCGTTGATAACTTGTATGCGCCTAAACCGTAGACTGCGATAATCACATAAGGGCCTAGCCAATTTGGTTCAAACTTTCCTTTCTTTTCTCTGTCTTGCTGATTACGTGGATTTTCTTTCAGAACCAGATCACCCACCTGAAAGGTACGTGGCTTTACTTTGTGATTATAACTGCGAGACATCATCTGTTGGTATGCCTTCAAATGGTCAGCTGCTCTCTGTCTCTTTTCATCTAGAAGTTCTAACTCTTGTAGTCGGGAAACTCTGTATTCATCATCTGTTATGAGACCTTTCAACGATACTCTTAGTGATGGTATTTCAACCTCTAAAGGAAATATGGCTTCTGCTCCATAAACAAGAGCAAAAGGTGTTGCTCCCGTTGGCGTTCAGACACTAGTTCTGTAAGCCCACAAGGCGGGATGGAGTTGAATATGCCAATCTTTTCCGGAGTCATTTACGGTCTTCTTCAAAATCTTTAGTATAGTTTTGTTTGAGGCCTCTGCCTGACCATTCCCTTGTGGATAGTAAGGTGTTGAATATTTGTGCTGAATATGGAATCTTTCACAGAGTTCATCAACATCCTGATTCTTGAAAGGTCGACCATTATCTGTAATAATGGCATTAGGAATACCATACCGACAAATAATGTAATTGAGTATGAAAGTTGAAATTTTCTTTCCGGTGACTTTAGAGAGAGGTACCGCCTCAATCCACTTAGTGAAATATTCTGTCGTCGTGATGATGAACTTATGCCCATTTGAAGATGAAGGATGAATTTTGCCTACTAGATCTAACCCCCATTGAGAAAATGGCTAGGTTGGTGTAAATGAGTGGAGTTCTTGTGCAGGAGCATGAATAAGATTGCCATGAATTTGACATTTTGAGCATGTTTTAACAAAAGTGAATGATTTCCTCTCCATTGTAGGCCAGTAATAACCCATTCTAATCAATTTCTTGGATAAAGTTAGTCCACTTGAATGAGTACCACAAATTCCCCCATGAACTTCTTGTAAAGCTTTGTTGGATTCATCACGTTCAAGACATTGAAGTAAAGTACCATCAAGACCGCGGCAATAAAGGGTATATCGAGAGGATTGTCGGATAAAGTTACGTTTTTGGTTACGGGATAAGTCGGGTGGTAAAATGTCATCTTTTAGGTAGGCATAAATGTTACCATACCAGGGTGAATTGGATCCTACCAAGTGGCAGATAATTTGGCTTTCGGGTGTGTCATAAGCAGGTGCAAATAATTGTTCCACCAGAAATTCATAGCGAGTCTATTTTTCTGGGAGTTGTACCAATGATGCGATCGTAGCCATAGCGTCAGCTGCTTTGTTATTAAGCCTTGGAATTTGTGTGAACTGGATGTTCACAAAGTAATTCTTGAAGTCATTGATCATCTTTTTGTATGGCAACAATTTGTCATCTTTAGTCTGATAATCATCATTGATTTGGTTAATGACTAATTGTGAGTCACCATAAACTTGTAGCTCGGTAATTCTCCATTCCAATGCTGTCTTTAGTCCAGTGATTAGTGCTTCATATTCGGCTATGTTATTGGTGCATGGAAACATTAGCCTATATGACTGAGGAATAGTATGTCCTTGAGGGGTGAAAAAGAGAATGCCTGCCCCCGATCCATGTTGAGTAAAAGAACCATCAAAGTATAAGGACCATAGCTGCTTGGGTTCTGCAATGAAAACATCGGCATCTGGAAATTCAATGTGCAAGGGGTGTTTTGCTTGTAGGGGAGCATCTGCTAGTTGATCAGCGATAACTTGTCCCTTGATTGCTTTGCGATCAACATAGTGGATGTCAAACTCACTCAAAATCATAACCCATTTTGCTAACCTTCCTGTTAGTAATGCTTTACTGAGTAGGTACTTGAGTGGATCAATTTTTGAAATAAGATTGATTGTATGAGTTAGCATGTAATGTCAAAATTTCTGTGAAGCAAAGACTACCGCTAAACAAGCCTTTTCAATGAAAGTATAGTTGAGTTCATGACTTGTGAGTGTTCTACTGATGTAATAGATTGCACGTTCTTTCCCTTCACGGTCTTCTTGTGCTAATAATGCCCCCAAGGATGTCTCGGTTGCGGCAATATACAGGATCAATGGTTTATCTAGATTTGGTGGTACTAGAACTGGTGGGTTCATCAGGTACTGCTTGATTTGTTGAAATGCCATTTCAAATTTGTCATCCCATCTAAAAGGAACATTCTTATGCAGGAGATGTGTGAATGGTAGACTTTTGTCAGCCAATTGTGAAATGAATCTTCTGATGGATTGAAGGCGCCCTTGTAATGATCTCAATTGACTGATGTTCTTTGGGGGAGGCATCTCCATGATTACCTGAACTTTAGCAGGATCTACTTCAATTCCCTTTTCTGAAACTATATATCCTAAAAGTTTTCCAGATGTGACCCCAAAAACACATTTCTTAGGATTTAGGCAAACTTTGAATTTTTCCAATCTGGTAAATATTTTAGACAGTATCTCCAAGTTTCCTTCTCTGGTGTATGATTTTTCTAATATGTCATCCACATAATCTTCCATGAATGTGTGCATCATGTCATGAAAGATCGTAGTCATAGCTCTTTGATAAGTAGCCCCAACATTCTTTAGACCGAAAGGCATGACATTCCAACAGTACGTGCCCCATGGACAAGTGAAAGCTATTTTCTCTTGGTCTTCTGGTGCAATCTTGATTTGGTTGTAACCAGAGAAACCATCCATTAATGAATACATGGCATGGACAACTGTTAAATCAACTATAGTGTAAGTGCTTGGAAGTGGAAAGTCATCCTTAGGGCAGGCCTTGTTAAGATCTCTGAAATCAGTGCACACTCTAATGCGTTTATCCGGCTTTGCTACTGGGACAATATTAGAGATCCATTCTGCATAGGCAGTTGATCTTATAAATCCTGCATCTAGGAGTTTCTTGAGTTCCTCTTTAACCAGTAGTGCAACGTGAGGATGCATTTTTCTAAGTTTTTGTTTCACTGGTTTAGCTCCTGGTTCAATAGAAAAATGATGCATTATGAGATCAGGATCAAGACCTGGCATGTCTGCATATGACCAAGCAAAATTGACTTGATTTTCTTTGAGAAATTTCATGAACTCTGGGAGTTCTTTATCTGTCATTGATTCAGCTACCTGTAGAATCCTTGGATTATCTGTAGTTGCAATATTGATTTCCTTTGTAGGCTC
Organism: Sequoia sempervirens; assembly: GCA_007258455.2. Taxonomy (NCBI): domain Eukaryota; kingdom Viridiplantae; phylum Streptophyta; class Pinopsida; order Cupressales; family Cupressaceae; genus Sequoia; species Sequoia sempervirens. The sequence continues at coordinate 40,999 of VDFB02352189.1, read as the reverse complement.
GATCAAGATGGGTTATCGCTCATGATAATGCTCTGGGAGAGTGTTAAGAGTCCCATCAGCTTGTGCCTTGAAAAGGTTTTCGCCATTTGATACGCACTTTATTTTATCTTTTGTTTGATCTAGCACTGCCAGATTCTGGTTTTCACTACTAGATCGTTTTTCTTTATTTTTAATTTTGCAGCTAGGAGACTTGACACTCTCTTGATTAAAAACTTTGTGCCGAAAATCGCTAGTGGAACAATCATTTGCATCGTCTACGGAAAGGAAGTTTATGATAGCTTCGTCATTTGGAAAAATAGGTATATCAATAGGTTCAGTTAGATCCCAGTCAATGAGATCAGGATGGATTAAAGGTAACAAGTCATTTGGTCGTGTGAAATTGGCGATGGTTAGGGTCAAGACAAAATTATCAGTAGGATCCGAGATATGAGGTAGATCAATGATGGTACTATTCTCCTAATAGTCTTGTTCATTAAAATCTGACTCGGTATCACTAGACTCATAGTTTCTTAGTGGTTCAGATTCTTGTGGTTGGGACCCCAAACCTTCTCCTTTGATTAAAGTGGGCGTATACTTGTGTATGACATCTACCTCTTTGTCTCTCCAAAATTCATCATCATGAATGGTATCCCATTCATATTCAGCAGAATCTGTATCAGAGTTATTTTCTATGAAATTCAGGATTGATACCAAACATGCCTCTTTCTTATCGGAACCTTCTTGCAGTGTAAAAACATTACCCTGTGATTGGTTGGATGGAGTAGAGTCATAGCCTAGTCCAGTTTTATCATAGGCAGCCAGCCCTGGAAGATGGATAGGCTCGACTACACCTTCTTTTCTTTTTCCAATAGGGCCATTTTCATAGCCCATATTTTGCATGATGGAATATCCTTTCCCATATCTGTCAGTTGGTAAGGTGACATTTAGAACTGTTTCATCTTCATCCTTATAAAGCCAATTCAGAATTGTTGTATCTTCAGGATCCCCCAGAGGGAATTTTTCTTTGATAAATTGTCCATTGAACTTGGTAGTTGGTTTTGTTTCTAGTTGTGCTGATGTTGATGCTACTGATATCTATTGTTGTGTAATAGAAGGTTGTCCATGTGATCGAGGTGATGTAGGTAGATTAGCAAGACAGAGAGAATATTCCCCAACTTCACTTTCCTTGAACTGTAGTTTCTTATCAAAGCTTTTGGCTAATTGACTGATTTGTGTATCATTCTTAGGAGAAGTATTATCAAGCGCTTCTCGATTGTTTGGAACCAAAGTATCCTGACTAGCTTTGATGTTAGCACAAGTTTGGGTGTTTGGATTATCAGCTGATATAGTGATTTCCTATCCGTCATATGGAAACTTAAGACATTGATGGTGTGGACGAAACAACTTGCATTTCATGGATCCAAGGACGACCCAACAAGATGTTATATGCCAGATCCCGTTCTAATACTTGACAAAAGGTATTTTTGATAACAGGTCCCACTCTGATTGGTAGCATGATTAGACCTTTAGACATTCGTTCCTCATCATCATAGGCTTTAATAGTAATCTTTCTTCTAGGATCAATGGAGTCCTTAGAAAATCCTAAAGCTTGGACTAACTTCAAGGTACATATATTCAAACCAGCCCCTCCATCTATTAGGACACGTTTTACATGGAACTTGTGGATCATGACCTCTAAGTATAATGATGAATTGTGGGGATGAGTCATGGAAACATCATCTTTGTCAGAGAATGAAAGACATGTGGGTGAGGACAAGTGTCCTACCATGGCTTGAAATTGGTTCACATCCAAATCCGTGGATACAGTTGTTTCAAAAAGGGCCTTGTCTAAAATTTCCTTATGTACAGGAGATATCTTCAGGAGTTCTAAAATGGAAATTTGGGCTGAAGTTTTTCGAAGTTGGTTAACTAAGTCATATCGATCTTGAGGGAAGGGCTCAATGGATTTCGAAGCACCTTTCAAGACAACATTAACTTGTGCTCTCGTTGTGACATTAACTTGTCCATTGTCTATCTTCTCCTTGATTTTTATAATGTTGATTCGCTCATCATCCGTGTATAGGTGACGGATTACAGTGTCATCGATTTGATTCACATTTTTGTCAGAAGCTTCTCCCTTTTGATAATTTGGCAAAGGATTGTGAAATGATTGGTGATCTTCATTGGATTTTTGTTGTCCTTCTACTGTGATAATGCCATTGTCAATTAGGTCTTGAATAGCATGCTTCAAAGCTTGACAGTTGTTTGTACGATGACCTCTGCACCTATGATAGTCACAATAAGAAGCTTCATTCCATGATGGAGGTTTTACACTAGGTTCATAATTGCATTGAGGTGGAAAAGTAAGGACATTTTTTTCCATAACCTCTTTGAAAGTAGATTCCAAGGACTGTCCTAATGGAGTGAAAATTCTCTTATTAGAGAAGAATGAAAAGCGTTGTGGGTTCGTGTTTGAGGCATTCCCTAAGGTGTTGTTGTTGTTGTTGTTCCCACAGTAATTTTGATTACTGACAGTCCCTTGATTGAGAGTAGGATTTTGATTCATGTTGTTCCTTGGTGGGGGAGGATTGTTTCCTTGATTCGTGACAGAATTGACATTGTTGTAATTATTGTTACGAGGAGTATTTGGAGTACTCAGAACAAACGGCTTGGTCAAGACGTGATTTGTATCTACAACACCATCGTTTACAATGTTTTTGTTGCGAGTCCAAAATTTAGATTTGTCTTGATTGTTGTAATGATTAGATGAGCTAGGGTTGTCTCTGTCAAGTTTTATTGTCCCTCTTTTGACCAAATCACCTTTGATGGTGATGGCATCCTTAATCAATTTCTCAAAGGAGGGTGGACAATGTAGATTTAAGCGATAGCTCATTTATGAATTTAGGCTATTGATGAAAGTAACCATTTTTTCCTTTTCAGGAACATGCCGTGGGTACCTAGCGAACATTCTTCTCCATCTTTGAAGAAAGGTAGTGAAAGGTTCACTAGGTTTTTGTGCAAATTTGCAAAGATCAATCATGGTGATTTGGTGTTGGATGTTGTAGGCGTATTGTGTTATGAACAAATTGATCAATTCCTCAAATGTTTGAACGGGAGGTGTAATCTTAGATAACCATTCCATAGAGTTAACTCCAAGGCTCCTAGGGAACAATCACAGAAAATAAGTGTCTTCATGTGCAAACTCTAAAGTCATATTTCAGAAATCTCTCACGTGATCAATTGGATCCGATTTCCCATTATAACGATCAAATTTGGGAATTTCACAATGTTTAGGAAATGGAATCATATTGAGACTTCTATCAAAAGGATAAGGACATATGTCATCAAGAGTGTATTTCTTTGTTGTGGTCCCCCCTTGTAACTCTTTGATTTGTCCTTGGAGTGCCTTAAATTGTTGAGTAAGAGCAGTAAGATCAGATGGGGATTTTTCTTCTTCTTTGCTCTTTAATTTCTCAGTATCAAAATCCTTAGGCAGTTTAGCTCCTTGATCGGCTAGGAAGAGAAAATACTTTTCTTTGTCACGTTGTAGGATCTTTTCTATGGCTTTAAGAAACTTGGGCTCTTGTTCAGCCTCTCTAATGTGAAGTTCTTCCTCTTGCTCATCGTCACTATCTACGAGAGTTTTGTTCATGTCTTTGTACTTATGAAATGAATTTTCTTCTCTATCAGCCATATTATCGTCACTGAAAAGAGGATTGCGATTCACACTAAAATGAGGATTACCACGCTCACCTTCTTCTTGAATGTTATGGGTAGGAATTTCTCGTTGAGACTTTTCTCCTAGTTTGTTGTATTGAGATCTTGTAAAAATAGGCATATGAAAGAAATCTTATGATATGATTACAGGTCACTGAAGGATTTGACTAAGATGCGTTGAATATTCAATCAAAGGTTGTGGTATATTCTCAAACTCAAGAGGTTGATTAAGATTGTGATGTTGAGATAACGCTAATCTTTGATAATAAGCTTGAGTAGCCAAAGGTTCTACAGCATAATCGTCAGTGAATCCTCTAATGTAATCTTGGTATCTATGGAGAAATGTGCGATAATGGAGCAAGACGTGTCGACTCTTATACAAGAATTCTCTGCGGTCTAAAGTTTTCTTGTAACTTAAGTTCGTTTTGGGCTTCTTAATCCTATTGAAGAATGATTTCTTGACAAACTTAGTTGATTTCCACTTTCTCAACATGGGAGAGAAATATCAGAAATTATGGTATGTGTAAATTTTTTTTGACAGAAATCTAAAAGCGCTATTCTGTTTCCTAAATGCGCTGCAGAAAGAGGTATATGCGCTGGAGAAAGAGTCAAATGCGCTGCAGAATACCTTAAATGTGTAGAAACAGAGCACAAATGTGCTAAAATAGTTCCTAAATGCACTGAAAAATGACTCAGATGCGCTGAACCAGCCAGTGGATGCACCAGAACAGAGTTTATATGCACTGCAGTTTTTCCTAGATGCGCTGAAACAGTTCCCTAAAGACAGTTTTTTGACCAGTTTTGAAAAATTTCAGCTGAAGTTTTTCATGTTCGTTTTGGATGATCCTTTATCTGAATTAATGTTCTTGAAAACACAACAAACAGTTTGATTTAAGTTGATTGTAACCAAGCATAGAATAAGACAAGCACAACCTAGGTTAGGCTAGGACAATATCCGCTAGATTCCACGTAATCGCATATCTGTAGCATGTGAATTCAAAAGCTTGGCTGCACGGGATCCCCCTTACAGTGCACTCTCTTCTCAGGCCAACCAAGCTTCCAACCCTCATGAAACTCCCATGGCGAGCTGATCACCTCTACTACAAACTGCGAAAGTGTGGATGCCTTCACATCGACCGGTGCTGCGCTAGCAAATAGAAGGATTTTGGCTTACTACACAAGAGTTTTTAGTTCAGGACCCCCGTTCGAGTGGCCATACATGGGGCAAGAGATTAATCACCATTAAGGTGGCACTCCAGCCTGAAGAGGTTAAGCTCAATAGGGTTTAAGGGAGTACAACTCCGTCCGTATGACACATCCGCACAAGCAACCTTAGGTTTTCCCTTAAGGTTTACATTTATATATCGATTGGGGGTAGCTTGGCCTTAGCTCCATTGCCGGTTTGAGTCGCGTTGAGGTGATGAAATCCCTAGGCAGGCCCAATTTCTAGAGTCAATAACCGTTTCTCTTGCACCCAGGATCACACAAGTGCGCAAGGGGAGAGGATACTTCGATTATCAAGTCAAGGTTACACAGGGAAAAGTGGGTCTAGTTTTCTGATCACCTAGTTTGCACAGGGTGAGAGCATAATCACCTACCACTTTCAAACACAGTCAATAAGAGTAGACAGATTCATTTTAGGTGCACCAAAATAAAAAATGATTTAATCTAAGCGAAGATTTTGCTTCACAAGAGACATGGGGTTCATTTTAACTGCATGATAAAGATGTGGTGGCTACCCTAGATTGATTCATTTTAAATCCAGCAAGAAAATTGAAAGAAATTCTGTCTGCGGAAGGCGTTAGACTCAGAATCTCTGTTACAACCCAGATGCGCAACTCTGTTACCCAGATGCGTGAAAATAGAACCAATATGTGCAACTCTGTTACTCAGATGCGCGAAAACAAAACCTATATGCGCAAGAACAGAATTCAGATGCGCAATAACAGAACCTAAAAATGCGCAAAAATAAAACCTATATGCGCGAGAACAGACACTAAATGCGCTAAAATAAAATGCAAATTTTTTTAGAAATTTTTCGAAACAGATTTGAATGCACTTAATGATGTCCTATATGCAGTAATTAAACTCCTATATGCTTTGCAGAAATGCCCATATGCGCCACTCTGTTTCCCAAATGCGCTGCAGAAATTCCTAGATGCACCGAAACAGTCTTCAGATGCACCAAAGTACCTGCCAAATGAAAAAAATTTAGATCTCCCAAATGCGCTGCCAGATATCAAAAAACCTGCAAGAAAAACTTGCAAGAAGACCTACAAGAAAGAAGTCTAAAATGGGGGCATAGGCCCCACGGTGGGCGCCATAAATGTGTGATCGAAAATAATATAAATGAATTGAAATAAATACTATTCAAGCACACCAATAAAACATTTTATAAAAATAGAACATAAAAAGTAAATAAATGCAAACTCAGTATTCTGCTTCAATTGTCGTCCTATTGTCCTCTATCTTCAGTGTTTTTGTCGATTCCAGCTTTTGCTCTCAGATTGTAGGCTAGGCTCAACAAAATGTCTTCCTAAAGAACGAGATTTTAAATGTGATGCATGATGCAATATTAAGCTATGATATGAAATAAGACTAAGATGATTGAAATAAACATGATGCTATGATATTAAAATGCTAAATGAATTAAATACATGAACTCTAATTAATTGCCTATTACCAATGCTTGGATTCACACAGGTATTTATAAAGTTTTTCGAATGATTCTGATTGGCTGTCTTGATTGACGGTTGTGATAATTCCTAGCAGATCGAATGGCTGAAGAAGGATGAAACTGAAGAGAAAACCTAAAAACAAGATTTTTCCATTTTTATGAAAGAGGAAAAGATAAGAAGATAAGAAATCATCTTTCTTTAAAAGAATAAAAGAAAGATTTAAAAGCTGATAAATAATGAATTAAAAATTCAATTATTTATTTGTGGATGAAATTCAACTTTTCTTAATTAAATGAAATTTTTAATTAAGCTTTTAAAAGCAAAAGAAAGTTTGTGATAAGAAGAAAGCTTTAATTAGGATTTTTTGAAAAAAGAAAAAGATCTCATATTTAAATAAAATATTTAATTATGATATGAGAAGAAAACAAAAGATAATGAAATATCTAGTTGTGATTTAGAAAGAAAGCATAAGATCCTTTAATTAAATAAGGTTTATTTAATTAAGTCACTTTTATGAAATTAATTAAATGAGATATTTAATTAATTAGAAGAAGAATTTAAAATAGAAGAAAGAGAAATATTTAAACTTCATTAAATCAAAAGATTTAATTTAAATTTAAACAATGATAATTAATTTAAATAAATAAAATATATTTATTTAATTAATTAAGTGGACGTATGAAAATAATTAAATAAAATAAATTTATTTAATTATGAAGGAAGAATAAGATGAATGAACAATATAATTAAATTAATTAAATTTAATCATATGTAGAGGATTTTTAGAAAAATTAATTAAATAATAAATATTTAATTAATTTCTAGGATTATAGACATGACCATTTTTATGCGTATACAGAAGGATCCTTCTTAAATTAGAGTCAAGCCTAAGGAATTCATGTCGAAAAAAAGTACCATCTTTAACCTTACTAGGCGAATCTCCACCCTTACACTTCATCCCTTGAATAATCATGTCCAACTTCTTAGAAAATTTATTTAAGTCATTCCTAATTGATGAAATTTCACACTTGAATTTGTTGATCTCATCATTAGGGTTAATATCCTTAATTTATGCCTCATCCTTATATGAATATTTTACTGATGTGGTAGCATTCTTTTTGCCTCTTGTTGCAAGCCTTGTCATGATTGTATAAAATAATTTTGTAATAAATCACACAAATAAATTCAAAATAATTTGAAAGTTTTATTGTAACTTACTAGGGCCTAGGTTGTACTCTCTTAAAATAATCTCCCCAAAATTTGGTGTTTTGTAGCCTTGAGAGAAAAAATGATGGAAAACATAATTTTACAATAAATCACTTATTCTATTTCAACTTATCTTCACTTTGAACTAGAGACTCCTCTATTAATTCTTCAAAAACCCACCAAAAATTAGGAACCAATTTAATAGGATTTGGGAGATATGCACTTTCCAAGTAAATTGGGTAGAAACCCTAATTCTGTAATAAATCATTCAACTTAGCTCCAATTCCACTAAAATTTGAACTGTAGCTTCTTGAACATGTTCTTAATTTTTTTTAAAATCAAACAAAAATTCACCATAATCTAGGAGATATGCATTTCATAAAATGACCTCCAAAATTGAAAAAATGCCTTGTTGTCACAGTGCCAAGGTCATGCTCTGATACCACTTATAATGAAACAACTTGGACAATAGAAGAATATGATAGAAAATATGCTACACATGTTTGATAATAATTGAGAATAACAAGCCACTTCAAGGGGGAAAACCTCCAAATATCTCCAATGAGAACACAATTCACAATAAGATGATGAAATAAGACTCACAACCTCCTATATATGCCTTATTTATGCCTAGGATATCACCTAGGCTGACTTAGATAACCCTATATAAGCCCTAGGCTGACCTAGTTAACTAAATAAAAAATATAATAATGATAATATGACTTAATTAGGAGCTAAGATAACCACAAGCTGATTATTCATAATCCGATATACTTTAATATTATATACTTTAATATGGATCTTCATTTGGGGGGTGATGGATTTTTTTTTTATGTATAAATTAGGTGTAAAGGGGGCCTAACACCAAATATAATTTTTAATTTATCATTACAACTATTAAATTTTAAAACATGACCAAAAAATGCCTATCCTATCTACCACTATTTGTCAACTTCCTCAGTAGCTTCCCCAACACCATCACCCAACTCCTCAAACATCTCTTCTCCACCTGAGGCTACTAGGAGGGCCAAGACCACCAGTCCAACCTATAATTTGTTTTCCCCTATTATCTCCTTGATTAGAGCAATATTCCTGGCCACCTCAACCATTTGTGCTTCTTGGTTTTCCCGAACACTCCAAAGCAGAAATAGGATCCATGGTCCATTGTTTGGAAGGGTCAGAAAGGGCCACACCCCACTTGTGGCTCTCAAACCTAGACCCACCATGCCATATCCAAATAAAATTCCATAGCTTCTCACCACCTTTCTTTAACCAAACACCTCATTAGGAACCACACCACTGTAATATCCTCCCTTGTATGGAGAATCCATGCCATAAACATGGAGGCAATGTCGAAATTAACCCTGAAGCGGTAGGTCAAAAATAGAAACCAAGCTCCTAGAATACACTTCACCACCCAAAAATTCTCCTCTTCCATGGCGTTGAACACTCTTGAGTCAGATGTTTGAGATTTCCCCATGGAAGGCCATCTGCCACTCCTTGGTGCCTAAGTAGATGCTCATATCCATTATTGAATGATTTTGGTGATGGGTGTTGCTTCTACTTTAAGACATTGGTTGCCACCATCTAAACCATGGAGTTAATGCTACTTCTGACATAGCATTAAAGCCTCTCATCAATCCACATCCTACCTTTGTCCTCCACTCATGTGGGATTGACTATATTGAAAAATGGTGTCCCACCATGTTCTTCCATGATATTAATTTCTCTTTTTTATAAGCGATCGAATTCGACATTCCCCTCTCTAAATATGTGAGACTTTAAAATCATCCAAATTGGCTAAACCATATATGATTCGTATGAGCCATTTATTCAACTTCCAATTATGGGTTTCTATTCTCCTTATCACATTCATAATGATCATGGAGTCTCTTTCAAGATGAATCTTCCTCAGACCCATTTTTTTATAGAGGCTAATTCCTAGCCAAGAAGCTTGGATTTCTATTTCATTATTTATTCCATCCACTATTTTTTTGACCATTTTGCTAACCACTTCCAATTGTGGTATCTTAATATGCATCCTGCACCTGATGGGCCCAACTTACCTTGAGCTGCTCCATCAAAGTTCACTTTAACCCATCCTACATCTAGTGGATACCATTTAATGTCAACTCTTGGGATAATGTGAAGAGCATCTTTTTAGACCCCATAAATTGGGGAGGGGGGTGATGGAAACTTGCATTATGCCTCTTTTTTGCTATAAAATGTTTCCCATTTTATTTGTGCCTCACTCATCATTTACTCATGGGGTTCATTCTATGACACCCCTTTATTCTTCTACACAACCTATTTCCACACTAAGGGAAGTATCCTCATCTTTATTTTTTCTATGAATATTAATTGATTTTAGTCTTATCCTTTTAGGTTTTTTCTCCTTTACCTTTATTTTCTCAATAAACCTTAATGGGAATGGCCTTATCCATTTAGGTAATAGTCTTATTTACCTTTGTTTTCTTGATACACCTTAGTCAATATAGTCTTATCATTTGAGGCTTTATATATTTAGTAATTAATTCCATTTATTGTTCTTCCTCCCACTTTTTATGATCATGAGATTTAATTCTACTCATTTTGGGTTTATTATTTATTTATGTATATGATGGCTAGTTATGGGAAATATAACTACCATTTCATGTTGTTATTTTTGTTTATCTTCCTTCACACCTTTTTATGTCTCATTCTTCTATTATTCTCTACCTACTTTTCTAATTCCAAATTTAATTGTTACCCTTGTGAAGTCTCTTTTTTAGAAAATTCAACAATATGAACCTTTCTCTTGGGAATTTGTATTCTTTTTTGGTTTTATTCTTGTTATATGCATAGGACAACTGAGAGGGGGGTGAATCAGTTGAATATTTTAAAACATTAAAAAAAATCATTAATATTCATATATACATTATCCCTTAAACCCTTATCATGCATTAGAAAAATGTAAACATATGAAACATTAATGAAAACACATCCAAACACATAAGAACACCAGGTTTATGTGGAAAAATTAAGACAAAAATTCACGGTGAGGATTAGCTCATTGATATATGAATTGCAACACCGAATACAATAAGGCTCACTGCCCCAAAAGATAAAAAGGGCTCACTGCCAAAGGAATCACTATCTAGAAGAAAGAAGAATAGAAGAAGGGGTAGCTCATTTCCAATTTGAACTGCTAACAATGCATCTCTCATATACCAAAGCTATAGTTCCATTGAAGCACAAACAACTCATCAAATAGATTGAAATTTAGACACCTTCTTCTCACTGCATCAGGAAGTAATAGGAATTAAGGCTTACACTCAAATTATCAAACCTGATCACATTCTCATCGTTCACATCTCACACTCTGCTCTTTTAATCCATACAACAATTCTCCTTGAATTTATACCCTTCATGACCTAAAACAATCTCAATTAGGCTAGCCTTAAGGAAACATATGCACCTCAACTATGCAACATCAAATAGGTTGGCACCAAACACTTCCACAATATAAATAAGTGAAGCCAAACCACACTGCTACTTAATTGGGACCTAAATATACACCAAGATGCTTCTCAAAACTTCCTCAAGCAACAATTATCATCTTTAATTAGCGATAGCATGCCAGGTCGGCCAAGCATGCACTAACACTAACAAGCAACTCCAAACACACCTCTCAAGGTACGAAAACATCTCACAGACCACACAAAATATTCCAAAATATCCATACAACATATCAAAATATTCCACATCATCAAAATATTCACCACAACTATTACAACCACTTGAAACTAAAAAAAACCTTCATTCTATGCAACCGAACACACTGGTAGAGACATCCAACACACCATGAAACTTTATGAAATAACTCAACACTTGAGAATTCAAGGAAAGGTAGATAAAAATGATATAAGAATGTTCCCATATCTACAAAACTAGAACAAAAGTTTCCTCAAATTCTATACCTTCAACCTATGAGTAACCCATACACACAAGTCTAGCCTTGTTCTTGAAAATTTTTCCATCTTCATTTAGCTTGTTCTAGAATACCCACTTAGTACCAATTACATTCTTATTTGTTGGTCTTGGGACCAATTCCCAAGTTAGATTATTCTCTACCTGTTCTAACTCTTCCTTCATTTCTTTGACCCAATTCTCATCTTTGCATGCCTTAGTCACTATTTCTCGTTCCACCTCAGAAAGTAAATAAAAATTTACTTGTTCCTTTGTCATAGAAACTTTTCTTATTTTCAACACACCTTTTCTCTTATCTCCAATGACCTGATCTTCTAAATGATTCTTTTGCACATACTTAGGATCCTTAGGATTCTTTTTCAAAGCTTCTTCCTCTTGAATTGTCAAATCTTTTCCTTTATATTCATCCTTTTCTTCTTCACTACATGGGGATTCATTAGATTCATATTATTCTATCAGTATTGAACTTTTATGTGGTTATTTATCCACTTTGACACTTGCACTCTCAACAATCTTCTTCAATATTTTTTTGTAGCACTGATAAGCCTTACTTCTTGTAGAGTATCCAAGGAAGATTCCTTCATCAGATATTGCATCAAAATTTCCTAAGTTTTCTTCATCTCTTCTGATATAACACTTGCTTCCAAAAAATGAAATATTTCATAGTAGGAGGTTTACCATACCATAACTCATAGGGAGTCTTTGAACTATTTTCTCTTTCTTGATCTTTGTTAAGAATTTAGACTACAATATGAATTGATTCTCTCTAATAGACATTTGGAAGATTAGCTTCCTTCATCATTGTCATAGTTTCTTCCCGAACTGTTTTGTTTTTCCTTTCCATAACTCCATTCTACTGAGGAGTTCTAGGGGCTGATAAATATTCCATGGTATTCAAAAAAATGTTAAACACATTTGAAGTAAACCCACCACCTCTATCAGATCTCAAACATTTTATTTTCAGATTCATTTCATTCTCAACCATAGCCTTAAATGCTTTAAAATTGTCTAGAGATTTTGGTTTTTCTTTAATAAATGTAACCCAAGCTATTCTAGAATAATCATCAATTAATAGCATGAAATAATTGTAACCACATGAGCTTCTAATTCTAGTATGTCCACATAGATCTATGTGCACTAACTCTAAGAGACATGTGGTAGAGTATTCTTTTGTCTTTAATCTTTTCTTTGTTTGCTTTCAAACTTGTCATTCTTTGCAGATTGAATTGATAGGATTTGTAATATTTGGAAAATATCTCACAACATCCGTAAAATTTATCCTCACTAGGATATCAAAATTAATGCAACCCATTATTCTATGCCATAGCCAACTTTCATTATTTTGAGACATAAAGCACTTTGCACGACTACCTTTGTGTTGATAGACATTACCTCCTATCTTTGGTCCAACAACAATTAGAATATCAAAGCTTCCTTTTCTAATTTCACAACCACCATTCTAAAATACAAGGTTATATGCTTTTCTACACATTTTTCCTATACTTAGAATATTATGTTGGAGACCCTTGACATAAAGAACATCATTTGTATTATGCTTGCCATCAAAACTAATTGAACATTTTCCACATATCTTAGTAGATGTATCATCACCAAACTTAACAAGACCACCATCATACTTTTCAAGATTAATAAACTTAATCTTATCACCTGTCATATGACTTGAGTATCCACTATCAATGATCTAGTAATTCTTCTCCTCTCTAGCATGAAAAGAAGTCAACATAGTTCCTTCAATGTTATGACCTATTTTTGAAGCACTTTCCTTCACACATGTTTCAAGATTAGTAGAATTACTTCCAACATTTAAATCCATGAATAAGAATTCATCACTTCCTTCATCTAGATAATCTAATTCTTAATCATTGGATACACCATTTCCCTTTTCAACATAATAAATCTTCTTGAAAAATTTACCCTTATGACCCTTTTGTTTGTCATTAGTAACTTTGATTGGACATTTAGATGCATAATGACCCATCTTTCCATAATTGAAACATTTGAAAGGTATCTTACCTCTATATTATATAGTACCCTTTTTCAATATCCTCACAAAGTTTGCTTCCACTTCATCAAGGTCATCTAAATCTGACCCATCATCCTTTTCCACTTTGTAGACTTTAAAAGCAGTTTCTTTGATTGTAGTATCTTGACAAAACTCTATCATTTCAAAAGAAGTTAAAGCACCAAAAATATAATCTCTAGAATAATTATCCAAATTATGAGCTTCCTTAATAGTAGAAACTTTAGAACTACAAGCTTTAGGAAGAGTTATTAATACCTTTTCACAAATTCACTTTCATCCAGATTTCTACCAAGACCATTGATGGCATTGACAACTTCATCAAATTTGAGCATGTAGGAAGTAATATATTCATCTTCAGAAATCCTTAGGGTTTCAAATTTGGATTTTTAGTTATACATCTTCGCTTGTTCAACCTTGTCATCTCCTTCATAGATAACTTCCAAATTTGTCCATATCTCTTTAATAGAATTCAAAATTATCACATTTCCAAGTTCAAAATTAGAAAGACCACTCAAGATTGCATTCCTTGCTTTGCCATTGTTTTCATAATCCTTAATCTCATCATCACTTGTTGGACCATTTGCAAGCATAGTATAACCTTTTCAATAGACTACCAAACTAAAAATCTAAGAGAAACCATAAAGGACTCCATCTTAGCCTTCCAGTAGGTAAAATTTGTTCCATCAAACAAAGGAGCTTTGATACCTTTCTTATGTGCCATCTGGATCTACCTCAAATAGTTAAGATTCTTCATAGGAACCACAACTCTAATACCAATTGTTAGATGCATAGGACAATTGAGATGGGGGTGAAATAGTTGTATACTTTAAAATATTAAAAACCCTCATTAACATTCAGATCTGCATTAGCCCTTAAACCCTTAACAACCATTAAACCATTATCATGCATTAGTAGAATGTAAACATATGGAACAATAATGCAAACATATCCAAATACATAAGAACACCAGATTTACATAGAAAACCCAGGAAGGGAAAAAATATGATGAGGATTAGCTCATTGATTTATGAATTGCAACATCGAATACAATAAGGCTCATTGCCAAGGGCTCACTACCCAAAAAGATAAAGAAGAGCTCATTGCCAATGGCTCACTGCCAAAGGACTCATTATCTAGAAGAAAGAAGAATAGAAGAAGGGGTGGCTCATTTCCAATTTTAATTGTTAACAATGCATGTCTCATCTACCTAAGGTACAGTTCCACTGAAGCACAAACAACTCATCAAATAGATTGAAATGTAGACACCTTTTTCTCACTACATTAGGAAGTCATAGGAATTAAGGATCACACTCAGATAATCAAACTTGATCAAATTCTCATCTTTCACATCTCACTCTACTCTTTTAATCCACACAATAATTCTCCTTATATTTATATCCTTCATGACTTAAAACAATCTCAATTAAGTCATCCTTAAGGAAATGTATGCACCTCAACTGTGTAATATCAAATAGGTCAGCACCAAACACTTCCACAATATAAAGAAGTGAATCCAAACCACACCACTACTTAATTGGGACCTAAATATACACCAAAATGCTTCTCAACACTTCCTCAAAAAACAATTATCCTCCACAATTAGCGTTAGCATGCTAGGTCGACCAAACCTGCACTAACACTAACAAGTGACTCTAAACACACTCCTTAAGGTATGTGATGTAGTCTTAAGGGGTTTTTCGGCCTCCTACAATGATTTAACAACTATGCTTTTACAACCGTGATTCAGAGATTGGACATCTAACCTAAATAGCTATTTCAATCATCATGAAGGTGCGTTTAACTTGCCAACCCAGGGATGTGAACTTGAAATGGGTCAGCACAGTATGTGCACTAAGAACCCAAAGTAGCCATTTTCATTCTAAAGCTAAGAAAGACATAATGCTGAAAGTAAATTGCTTGGAAAGGAATAACAGAAATGTTGAACATCAACCAACAACTACACTAAGCTAAAATGCATGACAAAAGTGAAAATATGAGCAAACAAATAGGAAACTACTATGTCTGCTTTGGCTCAAGGAATAGTCACAAAATGGAATTCTAGTGGCTGTAGGAACAGTTGGTGCTAGATTCTTAACTAATTACTGAAAAAAAAGTAATACTAAACTAATACTGAACTAAAGGACATATTACTCACCAAGTGGGCCCCCTTGGATAAGTATCCTCTAAAACTAATGAGAGCTCAGATTCTCAAACTTAAAACTTCATTTTATTCACTGGAATTCATGAGTACAAAAGAGTAACATAATTGTATTGTTGAAAACTTTAAGAATGCAAGTACAATATTAGATCATGCAACCTCTAAAGAAGGAGCATCTGATCCTTATTTATACTATCAACTAAGCAGGGCAGTCAACTCCACAAACTAGGAGGACACCATTTAAGGAAAAAAAAGAAAGTGGAGCGGTGATTATGCATGCATGGAGTCTGGTTAGACATGCATGTCCACACGCAGATTTAGTATTGCAATAATGTGCACATTTTCCCAACATCAATAAAGACCACTACAAGGCGGTTACATTTGGTTTGCATGGGGAATCTCCTACCATCGACCTCCTTTGACCTTTGAACAATTCCCTTGTTGGACATTATGGTGCATGCCCAGTTGGCAATGTCTTTCTTAATTTAGCATCCTCAAATTATATCTGCATGGCAATGTTAGTACGCACAATAATTGCATATCTGTAACCACCTTAATGAACATTCATTAACTACATGCAAGATTAATATAGACAATCCATATAACATGCCATTAGCATTAAGGGTTTCCAGAAATAGGATTAGGCCCAATGTCTATAGTTTGAGGAAATATCATAAAAGTATCAATACTTAACATCAAAGTCCATGATAACTTCAAAAACTAAATCATAAATTCGACCCAAAATTATACCATAAAGTAGACTCATCACTCCCTCCAACCTAAGGTTTTGTTGGTCCTCCAACAGGCGAAGGGTTGTTCTTCTGCTTGGTCAATGCTCTGAAATTTGCAACTAACAACTGTCCCACATCAAAGTGTGTTGTGCATGAATCAGGGTCCCAATAGAATCCGCCCAATCTATCCAATCTGCTCCATATCTATCTCTCTGTAGCAATATCATAGTGGTAGAACCTGAAGTTCGGTACAGGGCACATTAGGATGGGTGGCTGAAAAGTCAGGGGAAGCCAGAATCACCCTTTTTTCCTTCCAATGTGAATATATCTGTCAATTCTTTTAAGAGATGCAACATATTTTTGGATGGAATGAGGCTCAGCCTACTTGAGATCATCAATTAGGCTGTTCCATCTTTGTGAGAGGTATCTCTTCACAGTTTCCTCTTTTTCTTTTTCCTTTGCCTCATATTTACTAAAAACTGCTTCTATCCAAGGCATAACCCTATTACTGGATAGCTAGGTCTGAAAATAATTTTGTGCCATTCCCTAAAAAATGTCCCTTGGATTCCTTGATTTAGCCCTAATGGATAGGGGGATGTTGGATTCCATTTTCTTAGAAGCCCCATATTGTTGTCCCCAACTAATCTCATATTGTACCCAAGACATAAATTCCCTTAATTGGAAATCCCCAACATACAACAGTGGATTCAATCATGGTCTTGAGTAACAACATAATTATGCAAATAAAACTCACACAACAAATTCTTCATTTTAGGGGAAGCAATCCGATAAGCATTGAAAAATTCAGTAGGGGTCTCAATGGAAGGGTTCAAACCTGAGAAAATTCTTTCTAGCCTAAGAGAAAGATATTTCTCCTTCAAATGTAGAGAATAGACCCTTGGAGGGGTCCTGCATTCTAAAATCTATGGTACCAAAGCTGCCATATCATCCACCTTCTTCTTTAAGGTAGCAATTTATGCATCCTTGTCTTCAATATCCTCATCTCTCTTTTGAATTTCCTTCTTCAACCTGCATTTTTCCTCCTTCCATTCTTCTTCCCTTATTTGCATCTCTTTCCATAAATGCATGGCTACCTTGTGCATTGAAAAATTAGGGGGGTTATGTATTGTTACCAACATTTTTCCTGGCGCTGATGCTTGCTCTTCACATGGTACTAACTGTGAGGATTCAGATTATCTTGTCAATTCTAGCTGCAAGGGTACTGATTGTTCTCCCAATTCTTGTTGTTTCTACAAGGACTCCTGCTCTTGTTCTTGTTCTTGATTTTTCTATAGGATCTCTAGCTATAGGAAATCCTAATTTTTGATTTGTTCTACAATGTTAGAAAGATCGACCAATGTTATGTTTGTTGTTGTCTTAAATATATCCTCTTCCTTGACATTCACTTGCCCCATTGGAGCGTCTATGTCCCCTTGTGATATTTCTCTAGACTTAGGGCTTTCTTGCGAAGGCATACCAAAGGCCGGCCCGACTGGTCTTGATTTCCTAGGAGGGATCTCATGTTTTTCTTTGGCTGCAGGATGAACATTGTCAACCTTCCGCTTCATAGAGCTTGGTATTTATTTTTCTGCCGGCGGCTTTTTAGCTTTTCCTTTTCTCATTTCTGCCTCTCCCTTTTGTGCCCTAGTTTTCATTAGGATGCAAAGTGGAACATCATAATTAGAATTAGGGGAAGAATTTTCTTTGTCTGAGTGCTCTATCCCAAAAGAGCTAATTTCTATGGTTTCTTTTGTTGTAGGAGGGTTTACACTAGGGCCTGTGCCAAAGGTTGAAGCACCAAGAGTGGCTTTAGCCGTGCTCAATCTCTTGCTAGACCTATGAGGTTGAGGTAAAACCCTAGGTTGCAAATGATCGGATCTAATTTGATCAATTTTTATGAATTCTTCCCAGGTCATTCCAGACACATCATGTAGAGACTTCTCAACTAACAATTTAATCAGACAATGGTGGGAAACAAAATTGTCCCTACCTTTTTGAGTCTCGGCTGCCATGATTGAAAGAAGGTTGTATAGGACGTTTGACACATTCATCTTCCTTCCATGCCTCATGTGATTCAAAAGCTTGAAGTGCACGTAATGCAATTTTGACTAGAGACCTTCATAGGTGATATATTTTATGACATAAACAACTATCCGCTTCCATGGATCAGGCATATACATTCTTTTCACACCCTATTTATCTATGCTCAATGGAGGGTCGTTCGGCTCTATAAATTCGGCCCTAGCTGATTTGGAATTTCTAGAATTAGGGTAATTTTCACCATCTACAGGTAATCTTGTAACTTCTACAATTATTTCTTCAGTCGCTATGACCTCCAAACCTTTTACCATGGCCTTCCCTTCAGACAATGTTTGGAAAAATTCTAGTGCAATGTCTTCATCAAAATTATCTAGCTTCAGGAAGTAGTCTATCCATCTGCAATTCCTGAATTCGAACAGACAAGGTGCATCTTGCAGTAATACATCATGCATCATGGGTTCATTTCGAATTAACCCACCTCCCATTGTCTGCAATCAAACAAAAACTCTATGGTTTCCTTCCTGTAATTCTCGTCTAAAAACCAAATTCACCTTCCTGCAACACTTGGTAAATTTCCAATGCCAATGTTGACTAAATTTTCCCTTCTAATTTTCTTTTTGTTTGCAACTTGAGATATGACAGGGTCAATAATGGAAAGGAAGGATTAATAAAGGAAAGCTACGATGGAGAGAAATGGGGGCAACAGTTGGTGTCGCCTCACACATGCGAGCTGTCCTCTCACTCATATTTCAAATCAACTCAATTTAAATTTTGCTGACGTAGACCAGCATGGACTGACATGTGGGAAAAATATTCACATCTTTTTTCTTCTCCCCCAACCTAAATTTAGGCATGCGTACTCACATGCGGGATGATGATTTGACAGGGGTAGGGAATATTGGCATGCTATGCTGAACGTCCATACTAATGTACAAAAATTAAATGAATGCACTTAAAGACAATTAAGATATAGCAATTAATGTGCACATACCTGAATGTGTGGAGGATTTGTTGCAAAGATTATGGAGAAAGTACCATTCACCTTTTTAGGAAATAAGTTGAGCATTTAATGAAGATGAGGTGGGATGAGGTGGAGTGGGATGAAGTGAGGTGATGGAAGAGAGAGAAAGGTGGAGATGGATGGGCAGATGGGCGGATGGGTGAAGAAGTGGACTCCCATAGAAGTGGAAGTCTTTATTATGACAAGTACGTACCTTAATTGGCTAGAAGGAGGGACACTAGGTCCACTTCCTTTGGTTGTAGGATGCTCGGGTGCTACATGCTGAGTGAATTGCTACAAGAACTCCTCCTTGGAAATTGGCTTGTGATACAATATGAGGCGATGACCATTGACAAGCAGCCTAAATCTGACTAGGTCAATAGTAATGAGTTGTACAACACCATTAGGGAATACTTCAACAACCTCATATGGTCTTAGCCACCTTGTTTCCAATTTTCCTGCATTGTCCTAATACCTTGAGTCATAGAGTAGAGCCCAATCTCCTGGTTGTAATTTCTTATCCTTGATGAATTTGTCATGCCATTTGATTCACTGATTCTGCACTACCTCTGTGTGATGCAAGGCTTCTCTCCTCATCTCATCCAAAGCATTTAGCTACATGATTCTTTCTCTTTGTGACTCAGAGATATCCATCTCCAAATCTACTGCAATCCTAAGAGTCTTATGTTCAAATTCAATGGGAATCATGGCTATCTTTCCATACAACAACTCAAATGGAGTGAAGCATGTAGTTGTTTTCTAGGTAGTTCTATAGGCCCAAACAACTTCTGGTAATCTAATTTCCCAATCCTTTATGTGGATAGCTACTATTTTGGTTAGAATAGATTCAATTTCTCTATTGGTCACCTCAACTTGGCCATTAGCCTGGGGGTGATAAGGAGTAGAATTTATGTGTCTTATGTTGTATTCATTGACTAGTGCTACAACAAGGGTTGATGTGAGTTGAGCCCCTTGATCAGTCTCTATCTCTCTTGGAATTCCATATCTTGTGAAAATCTCCTCATAAAGAAATTATGCAAACTTGTTATCTTTTGCATGCTTCAAAACCTTAACTTCTACCCACTTTGTTACATAATCAATGCATACAAGGATATAAGACTTACCATTTGATGGAGGGTCAATGGGTCCTACAAAATCCAATCCCCACTTTTCAAAAGGAGTGATTACCACCTGAGGGGAAAGTTGCATCTTGTCAGATTTGGTCGACCTGCCCATTCTTTGGCATCTGTCACATTTTCTTGTATACCTTCCTGCATCCTTGTGGAGTGTTGGCTAGTAATATCCCATGCTCAAAATCTTCATTGATGTCCTCTTGGCTGCAACATGTCCTCCACATGGTTCATTGTGGCAGGCATGCAAAATGTCATATGTCTTATCTTCTCTCATAATTCTCCTCAAGACATGGTTTGGTCTAGTATAAAACAAACATCCAACAATCCATGAGAAAGGAAAATATTTTTCAATGAGTTCCCTTCTCTCTTTTGGAGAGAAGTGAGGAGGAACTCTACCTATGACTAGATAATTAGCTATGCCAGCATACCAGGGTGTTTGTACACTGATAGAGAATGGATGCTCATTAGGAAAAGAGTCATATGCGGCTTGATTATCCCCTGATGTAGTCAGCCTTGAAAGAAAATTTGCAACATTAGCCGTCCCTAGTTTATCCACAATGGTTATGTCAAACTCCCGCATCAACAATAACCATCTTGCCAGCCTACCAGAGATCAAAGGTTTATTCATGAGATACCTAATGGCTGCATGATCAATGTGCACAAAGATTTGGTAACCTGCTATGTAATGCCTGAATTTGTTCAGTGCATAGATTACTGCCAACATTTCTTTCTTTGTCATGGTATAGTTGAATTCAACTCCCTACAAATTTTTGTTGAAAAAATAAATGGCATTTTCAATAGCTCCTTTCTGTCCTAAGACTGCTCCTATGGAATAATTAGATGCATTTGTATGCATGTGGAAAGGAAGCTCCCAATTAGGTCCTTTGAGTACAGGTGCATGAGTCAAGGCTACCTTCAAATCAGAAAATTCCTTGTCACAACCTTCAGTCCATTGGAATTCAACATCTTTAGTGAGAAGAGTATACAATAGTGCTGCTATTTTGCTGAAATCCTTGATGAAATGCCTATAATATCCTGCATGGCCCAAGAAACTCCTAACATCCTTCTGTTTTGTAGGTGTGGGAAGATTTGTGATCACCTCAATCTTTGTAGGATCTACTTGAATTCCTTTGTGGGAGATGTAGTGGCCAAGGACTACACCTTCCTGCATCATCATGAAGCACTTTTCACTATTTAAGGACAAATTTTGGTCTTTACATCTCTGTAGGACTCTCTTGAGATTATCCAATGCCTGATTAAAATCAACACCATGGGTGGTAAAGTCATCCATGTAAATTTCCATGCAATCAAGAGAGATATATGAAAATATACTGATGACTGCCATCTGAAAAGTTGCAGGTGCATTGCATAAGCCAAATGGGAGTGCTGAGTAGGCATAGGCCCCCCATGGATAGGTAAGAGTGGTATTCTCTTGGTCCTCTAGTGCAATTTGGATTTGGTTGTAGCTACTGAATCCATCTAGAAAAGAAAAGTATTGCTTTCTTGCAAGTGTGTCCAAAACTTGATCTATGAAAGGTAAGGGAAAACGGTCCTTTTTGGTGGTAGAATTAAGTTCCCTATAATCAACACAAAATTTCCATTTCCCTCCTTTATTGGGAACAATCACTAATGGAGACACCCACTAGCTATCCAAAATGGGGTAGATAAATCCTGCATCTAACAATTTTTGCAGTTCCCCTTTTACAATTTCTCTCAGTGCAGGGTTAATTCTTCTTTGTGGCTACCTCATTGGGGTGCAATCATCTTTGATGTAAATTCTATGTGTACAAATATTAGGGTCCAATCTCTTCATATCATGATAATCCCACGCAAATGCATGCTAGTGGGTCCTCAATAAGTTTTCCAATAACAATTTTTGTTCTTCACTTAGTTTGTTGTTAACATTTAGATATTTTCCTTCTAACACCTGCACTTGTGTAGTTAACTCTATCATGGCTGCTTCATTAATGCATGGTACCTATAGTTCATATGGAAGAAATGTATGGGAAATACCTATTGTTGCAGGAAGAGCAGGCATAAGTGTCTTGACTGGAATAGCAGAATGAGAAGGTGATGTTTCTTCCACTTCACAATGATTCTGAATGATGTTAGACAATACTTCATCTTCATCTTGAAGCTGCATAAAAGATCTTCTACTTAGCATCATAAGATTTTCCATAGAATTAACTTCCTCGACCTCTTCACCAACATGTGGCCATATGGGCCTTACCATGAGATGGCTGAGCAGGAGGATAAATATTTTTTTTTTGGTGCTCTTCCCATCTGAAATGGTCATGTTACCTGACTGAAATCCAATATATGCATCTATAGTTGCTGACCATGGCCTTCCAAGAATAATGGGATACCTGCCTAATGTAGCTTTATGAGAAAGAATCATGAAGTTTGTTGGGTACTCCTAGCAGTCTAGAACTACTACAAGATCCTCCACTATACCATCAGGCTTAACAGTAGAACTATCAACAAGTTGTAGGATGGTAAGAGTAGATCTCATGCTTGCAATGTTTAGTTGTTGCAGGATGTCCTTAGTCATTACATTTATTGCTGCTACTAAATCAATCAGAGCATTCTTTATTTGCATCCTGTTTATAACAACTACTACCACAGGACTACCTAAGTCATTGTACTTAGGGATTTGTCATAGATTGGGACATCCTTTATGGCCTAGAATAGAGGGATCTAAACACACATATGCTTTAGCTGATCCAGGATGTTAAAAGTTGTATCCTCTTTTTCTTCCTTTTTCTTGGAAACTTCCAATCTCTAAGGAAATGGTGGTTCTTGTTCAGTCTACTTGACTGGGACTGGTTCAATATTTTTAGGTGCACTTGGCTGAATGGGATCATTTAGAGGTTCCTCTTCCTCTTCCACATGAAGCTCAATGATAATAGGCTTGGAAGGGGTTCGTAAAATAGTTTATGAATGGAATTGGATGTCACTTACACTCACAAAATATGTAGGGAAGTGATTTGAATCAACAAAGTATTCCAGTTGTTGTTGTGGTTTGTTATTTGGATTAGGTGTGGGCTGAGTTGGTAGCTAAGTGGGTTTAGGTGAATTTGAGCTTGAATTAGCAGGTGGAGGCATTATAGCAGGCTGCTGAGGCTAAGAAGGTGGCTTCATGTAATTGGTTGTCTAGGTTTTCCATTGTTGTCTTCCCCTCCATTGATTTGTTTGCTACCAATTTCCCGGAGGTGGTTGCCAATGCCCTTGATATTGCTGCTAATTCCCTTGAGGTTGATGCCATTGGGGTGGAGAGTTTTGATGATTGGTTCAAGAATTTGGAGGGTTACCCCAAGGCTATGGTGAATATCCTCCATAGTTGGATGGATATGGGGTCTACCATTGGTTACCAGATGAATAGGAATTGGAATATGGCTCAGCATAAGATAGTGGATCTGGTGGCATACCTTGTCTTGGAGCCCAAGACTTCCTTTGTGCAACATAGTAGACTTGATCTTCTTCAATTTGGATTGGTTTGAACTCAGGTGGAATCTTCTTGCTTTCAATATTAGCTACAATCTTGAATCTATAGTTCTTCTTCTTTTGTCTACAATGGGGGCAATACTCTGCCAACATTTCCTCTGCCCCCTCTTGTTTCTTCTTGGCCTGAAATGTATCCAACTGAGTAGCTAAATTGTTTATGATGTCTTTCTTGAAATCTGCTAGTAAATGTGTGATCTCCATCCTTGAAAATCCACTGGTAGATGACTTACCAATAGAGGATTGGTAAGCTCTCCCTTTTGTTGTGCCCTTAGCACACACGCCCCATTCGGAACAAGGACCCTCTTTTCCTTTGCCTTGTTGGGTCATTTTTGTCACTACCTCGTTTTGCGTGCCCCACTTTTTGATGTCTCAGATGGTTGATGTTGCTTCAAAGTCCCATCATAAATTGACCATGCCTCCCCTTTTTGGTTTTGCTGCGTTCCGGAGCCTCGCGGAATCCCTCTAGCTATTTGGCCCTGCCAACGGCCCTGGGTCCTATCAGGCCCGGGCGTCCGAGATTCCCTCTGCGGGTTTCCCTACTAGAACCGCTGTTCTAGGCGGCGTTCGCTGGGCGTTCTTCCGGACCTCGGGGTTCGAAACCTCGACCGCTGTTTAAACTTGTTGAAAATCTTCTGGCGGCGTTCCGCCATCTGGACCTTGAACCCCGGAGTTCCGCTTCCGGGGTTCCGTCCGTGTTTCGTCGTTCGCGACGGCGGACTTCCTGCGGCGTCCCGCCCCCGGGTCCCGCCAACGTCTTCGCCGACCGCGGAATGTGGGAGTCCCTCGCTGCCATGGGCTGTCCCGGGCCCAACTATCCAAAATTTCAAGTCCAGAATTCCGTGACGGTTCCGCCGTTCCCGATGGCGGATCTCTGGAGGCTTCCCACCCTCTGGGCCCCGAACCGCTTCGCGCTGCTGCTGATCAACCAATGTGAAATCTTGAAGTGGACATTGTCTTGCGCCTCCCCGGCCACCGGGCCTCGGTGTTCCCACCGCCATCGCTGACCTATTCAAATCCGCCAACTTTTTTTGTGCCCGTACCTACAATAAATGCGGACATTCATGGCTGTTGGGGTATAAAATTCCCAATCTGGCTGGTCATTTTCATCAGACAGGATTGCAGAGCGAATTGGACCAACTGTCATCTGGGGCCCACCGTCTTTGGCATCGTCACGATCATCGCCCTCAGCATCATTCCGTCAACCACAGGTGGATCCCACATCTCCCCGCCTGGCGTGTCTGAGGTAGGCCATCCATCTGCCATTCCTGAGCTTCGTTTCATCATTTCGAGATATCTAAATCAATTAACAAATTGTTAGGAGGGTATAAAATGGTAGAACATGTAATTGCGCGCCAAACCCATATGATAGAGAATCGAGAAACCCTCTAGGAATGCCCTCGCCGTCGATCCGAAGTTTCTCCCTGCCGCGAGTGTTCTTCGCACAGGGAAAACGTCTGCCTCGGGCCCGAGACCCGCCTTCGCCGTCCAACTATAAACTTTGAGCACCTACCGACGACGACGTCGCTCTCCGGGCCCGTGCCATCAGACTTCTCCTTTCGGAATTCCATTTGCATTCCACCGCGCCTAAACTGCAAAATCTCCCCTACCTCCTGGATTCAGGATCCCGGCCTCCTCCTCGCCGTGAAACCTCAAACTGAGAATGCATCCGCCAGACCTCTCGGGCTCGGGACCCCAGGGTTCCGCCTCCGGGGTTCCCTGGCTGTTTTGCCGTGTCCAGCGTCTCGATCTGCAGGCTCTGCCTTCCCATCCGCTGTTGAACTTTGGTGACTCAACTCTCACGGCGTCCCTTTGGCCTCTGGGCTCTGGCTATCGGGTGTCCTTACCTCATTCTCCACCGCCCTCACGGCGAACTCCTTGGTGCCGCCCTTGCTCCAGATCCCGCCTGCTTCCCTGCTATCGGCTTGCTTTTTTGCGTCGACGGAGCTCCGTCCTTCGGCCCTTCGGGCTCCGGCCGCTGGGTCTCCGCACTTCTTTTTCCGCCACCCTCGTAGTGATGTCTCTCCGTCCCTCCAGCCCCTGGGTTCTGCCCTTCCACGTGCTGCGAAGGCATAAATTAAAAGATCAACGACAGACCCCTCTCCTAGGCCCGGTCTTGCCCCTCGCTGTCCGACGTCCGTCCAACCACCAGACCCCGGACCGCCATTTGCCGTAGAATCACGCTGAAACTTTGAACGGCCGTCTGCTCGCCGGGCCCCGTGTCCCGGGACTCCCATCCTTGGTCGCCGTTGTAAACAGGAAATCCCCTCCCGTCGTCCCGGCTTCCGAACTCCGTGTTGCCGACCGCCGTTGAACTGAACGCAAAACTGATATCGTCGGGCCCTTGTTGCCGGACTTCCCCTCCCAGACTTCCGTCCGGTGTTTGCCGTCCCAAGCGGCGAAGTTCGCTCGTCATCCTGGTGTCACCGACCTGAGCCCTCAGAAGTGAAATGACTTAGTACCGGTTGCCTTCTAGCCTTCCGGGCCCCGAACCCCAGATTTCCATCCTCAGATTTTCGCCAGCTTTCTGCCTCTCCAAACTGCTATCTCCTGACAGCTTTCCGGCTTGGGACTTCCGAGCTCCCTTAAATCGATCCTAACGAGCCTAAATTCGAGATCTAACTTCGACCCACGTGCTGAATTCTTCTCCTTTTCATCATGAGCCTCTTAAAATATTGAAATGTGACCAAAGAAAGTCTCTAGGAGCCTTCCGCCGTGTTTTCCTTTCCGAACAGCATTCCTGCCAGGGAAGTCCGGCCTTCCGGGCCCGGATTGTCCAAATTCCCTTAATGAAAGGTCAATAACATCTAGAGATGAAAGTTCATGATATGCTTAGTTGATTATTTGAAATAGATGTTGTTTTTGAGATATGGACTAACATGAAGGCTTTTGTGACCCATTGTGCTAACTTTTCCCTTGCTTGTAGAATATATGGAATCGGGTGCAGGAACTTCAGGGGTATCCGCTGAAGGGGACAAGGGGAAGAAGTCAGGAAGGACCCCTCGAGGGAAGGAAGACAACCATCAGATGAAGTACCAGTTCTAGGGCGAGCCGCTCCACTCAAAGGTCACAACGGATTGGAAGGAAATCATCGACACTAACATTGGCCAGGTGGATATAGATGAATTCATGCAGAGGGTCAGGGTCAGCCCGACAACAAAGAACGCTAGATTAATAAGGTAGAGTGGAATAGCTAAGGCTGTCGGATTCCCTCCATCCCTCATAGCACCCGAATTGGTCATGGCTTGCTGAGAAGCCTACCAAACATATACTAGAACAATTGTTGATAAGGAGGGAAACATCCTTGCTAACATGTCACCGAAAGGGATCACCAAGACCTTTCATATTCCCACATTCCAATAGATGGAGGTCCCCACATTACAAGAGTGCCAGGCAGCATGGGATGATAATCTGACAGGATGCAAAAAATCTATAAATCTGCATTGGCTTAAGGAAAGACGGGGCAGCGCTACGAAGGTTCCTCAGGAGCTCTTCCGTAGTGATTTCCACGAGGATTACCATGACCTGGTAACCATGTTGAGCAGGGTCATGGGTCTTCCAACGACCGCCTACTTCCAGGAATGGATGGCTTATTTCATTGAACATATCTTGCATGGAAATGAGGATGTTACGACAAATGTTTCATTTTATTGGAGAGGAATCATAAGCAACTGCTTCCATGAGCAGTTTGTTAACGTGAAGAAGAGCTCCAAGTTTTATATGACCTCCTACCTTGTCTACTCCTTGGCAGATCAAAGGCAGTACAGCGGGCTGTTTGTAGCACCCGATCAAGGGCAGAAGCGAGGACTAAACCATTTGATAAATATCTGCAGCTCCAATACCGCAATTTCAAAAGGGACTATTGCAGAGTGAATGACGCCTTCATTGGCCACATCATCAGGTTGATTGCTGGAGACTTCGAGAGGAGGGTCTCCCACAGGGCCAGGGTGCTTCTGAAGCAATATGCTTTTCTTTTTATCCAGTATCCAAAGTTCACATACATCCAGGCCCAGGGCTTCACCGAAAGGCCGAATAGATTGCCTCGCTACCCCAATGACAGAATCATCCTCTTGGAGCTCTCTCGGCAACTCCAACACCTACAGAAAATCTTCAGCAACAAGCACATAGCAGGAATCTCCTACCCCATGACCCTTGGCCAGGGCATGTACCGATTACAGATATCACAATGTGCTAGTAACTCTGAGAAGGAGCTGAAGGAGTACCATTTCGACTAGCACACCACTCACCCACGGATGGACCCGCATGGCCATGTTAGGAAAGCACTGGGGCCAGCCTATGCCCATCAATATCACATTGAGGATTTCTAGGCCGACTGCCAAGATGACAAAGAAGTGCACGCAAGGCACTACATGTGCATGACGATACTATTCCTAAGAAGGGTGTAACCATTCCCGGTACCGGACCAAGTCGAGGAAGACGAGTCTACGATCATGCATCCGAGGTACCCTGCGGTTGCCAATCTACCAATACCATCGATTGACTGGGATGAATAGGAGGTCGATGACCTGGACACCATAACCCAGCCGATCTTAACTCGTACCAAGGAGTGGATTGATGGGCAGGTGGCTCATTTAAAGCGACAAGGAGTGGTCCTGACCTATGAGGGGCTCAAAAGCAAGCCAAGTGCCATGGAGGATGTTGTTTCCACCACGTCAACTGGCGGGACCTCCAAGTCTCCTCCCATCACCAGGTTCCAGAAAAGAAAAGGAACAGAGACTGTGTAGTCTCCAGACCCTAAGGCCCCTGCAAAGAAAGAAACAGGAAGCTCATTCCCCAAGAGGCTTAAACAGGCAGAAGGTGCAGAAGAATTGCGGCCTCCCTTGGCTCTCCCTGCCCCTCCTGTTGCACCACCCACCTCCTTGGCTGCGATCGCCGCTTCCCCGCCGGCAGTGGACATTTCTATCCATCTTGCCCCTTTGCCCCTGGCCGAATCGGTAATAATCATTGACTCCTCTTCCGGCGTGACTACTCCCCCTTTCTCTGCTGCCATGTCGCCAATCACATCACTCCCTCTAGCAACCATAACATCGCCTATCTCCATTGCCACTATGCCTGAGACTCTTACACGACATATGCAAAACCTTCCCCCTAAGCTCTCCCAGATCTCGATGGATCCAACTCTCCAAGCAGCCCTCACCCAAGTCCTTGCAATGGCTCAACCGTCACAACCACCGACAGGGCCACCAGTTATGGAAGCCACCATGCTAATCTCAAAGGAGTTGGAGGAGCGAGAACATGAAGCCTCGAAGTCTATCAAGGAGGAGGCTGATGAGTATCACGAGCACCCTGAGTATGAACACCGAACCATTGATAGGGTGGTTTATGAGGAGGAGGAGACAGACTCTTCTGAGAGTGGGGACGAGGAGGATGGCTCGGGTGCCAAGGAAATCATATAGACCTTTGATGATGACCTTGAGGAAGAAATGGCACAACAATTGAAGAACGTTGGGACAGAGGCGAAAGGGTCACCGCATGGTGAAGAAGGGCAGCCACCAGAAGAGCAACAGATAAAGGATTTGACTGAGGCTGAGACCCATGCTGTCAAAAGCCCCGAGACTAAGGGTACTGAGGGGAAGAAAGAAGAAGAAACAACAAAAGAAGGAAGTCCCTTCTGACAACCATCCACCAGGCTGCCTGTCAAACGCCTCGTGTTCGTCCATGACTCCGATGAAGAGGAGGAGGATACTACCAAAGAGAAAGGATAATCCCAAAAGGAAAAGGAAGCAGAGGTCTTGCCTTTGACTGAGAGGGGCGAGGGTGAATGTGATTCGCCCAAAGGGAAATCTGATGTGCCCGAATGGTTAGAGAAGCAGATCGAAAGAAAGACCCCTGTACTAAAGGACCCAAGGGTGAGGTTGGAGGCCATCTTGGCTCGAGCCCAAATCACAACAACGAAGGAGAAAAAGCCCAAGGTCCGATCCAAAATAACCATGGATGCTTCTGGCTCCCGAGCGGCACAAATCACAACACCCACCATGGGCCAAGCTGGGGTAAGCTATAACATCTCTACCATTGACTTGGGAACTGCAACCAGAGGGCAGAAGGTCGAGCACCTTGAGGAGTTGTTGGCCACAGTGGTGCACCTGATAAAGCAGGATAAAATCTCCAAGGATGAGATCAAGGTACAGGTTGTAGCATTAATGAATTATATACAACAATGGTCCTCGGTGGACGACCTACCCACCACCTCCCCAGCTGCACCTCAGCTACTCTCCAAAGAGCAGATCGACAAAATGGAAAGAAGAAAGAACTTGGAGAAAACCACCGAGGACTAGTTTCGACAAGTCTCATACGTCGGAAACATGGGAATCAACAGGGCTGTGCGGATAGCCAACAAGTTCTTGGACCTAATATAGTCTCTAGAGAGCACAAAAAGGCTCTGCACCAACTTCCCCGTGACCTACGACTCCACCTTCCCAAGGATCAAAGCTATCCTTCAATTGCCTAAAGCCACATGGGAGAAGAAGCTCATATTTAAGAAAGAAGATCACTGGCTAGTGGATATATGGTGTTGAGACTTTGACAACTGGAAGGAGAGATTGAAGCAAATCTTGAGCAGGGTGGATCCTGATATTGAGTGGATCAAGGAAATCCAGGCGGAATGTGCCCGATATCTTAAGCTAATGACGGGCTATGATATGCCCACTGTGCAAATGGATCTAGAGAAGATCAAACCCTATTTCCAAGAAAAAATGAAGGACGGGATGGCTGGAGATATCACAATGGAATTCTTGAGTTTTGCTACCCGCGCCTTCGACCAATCATAACTATTCAGAGACCAAGGCTCAAAATATGATGAAGATTGGAAAAGGCTGGAAGAAAATGCAAAGGAGTGGAGCTACTAGGCGTTGCGATGCGAAGTCATCGAAATAGACAAACTCCAGGAGGTTGTCCTCAAGTTCATCGAATACACAGCCTCCGAGGGACAAGAAGACAACCCTGCCAGATATGAAGAGCTTTCTGAAGAGTAGCTAAAGCAAAAAAAATAGCAAGTTGCTAAAAGACAAAAGAGCTACAGTGCCATCAGCTAGAAGATGAAATAGGGTAAAAATAAAATATAATTTTAAATTGTGATCTATTTGGGGGTAGGTGAAACCCTATTTTGTAATGAATCTTGGCCACACAATAAGAATGAATCTTGGCCATTCATCTAACTTTTGGAAAACTATAAATAGGGCTCCCCTCTCATTTGTAAAGTGAGAGTTGAGTTGTTGTAAATGCATGCTGAAGAAATTTATAAGAAAAGGGCATTGACTTGGTGTATTTTCTTAGTTTCTCTCATGTTACTTGATTTAGTCTCCAATGTTAGATGTTTGACTTAGATTTTATTGCTGTTTAGTTAGTTGTCTTATTTCTTTGGATAGATCTTAGGAATGTTGTTGGGTGATTATGAAAATTCCTGCCATGTTGATGATTTCTTTGTCCATACTTTTTGTGTTTGCTGATGGTAGATAGCTTGTGCAAAGTTAGCCTGGACTTGATTTCAAAGCTGCTCCAAACATTTATTTTTGATTCATGCATGTATGTGGTGGATGAAGGATAAAATATTTGCAGACCTTAGAAGATAGCACAATTTCCATGATATTGTGAAATCCCTGGTTAAGTGGGATATTGTTTTGAGAAATTGTCCATTGCAGGAACTCCATTGTTACTATTCATAGCTAGTTGCAGACTTAGGAACTTTCCCTCTTCCTTGCCTTCTTTTCTTTTTTTTAATGACTGACCTATGGTAAGGTTCATTGCACATTGTAAAGCCAAATCCAACAA
This sequence comes from Sequoia sempervirens, assembly GCA_007258455.2. Lineage (NCBI taxonomy): Eukaryota > Viridiplantae > Streptophyta > Pinopsida > Cupressales > Cupressaceae > Sequoia > Sequoia sempervirens. Next base: position 9,055 of record VDFB02352189.1, on the reverse strand, counting down.
CAAAATGGAGTCCAAAATTGCTGTTTGAACCTATAGCCAATGCATAATAACTTCCCATCCTAAAAACTCCATTTCAAGATCCAACTTCCATGCTTTGTATTTCCTGTGTAAGACCACCTTGTGATTCCAGCAAATCACATCAAATTACTGAGGTATCTAAGCATTGTCATGACCTAACATCCGAGAGACCTTGGGATAGTGTTCTGCAATCCGATTGTGGGAGATTGTCTTTCAAGAGAGGTAGTGTACCTATGCACTGCCTGTGTTGAAAAGTGCATATAAAACACATCAACACCTTGCAAAGATTCAGTGTTTTGGTGGTTCACAATATTAGTTTTCAAATGACAGTTTGCTACAGTTTGTCTAGAATGCTTTGTTCTTGTATATTCAATAGTTTTCTTTAGTTGCGCCAACATATGATGAGTAGACACTTCAGGAAATGGTTGAAAAGATGTTATGCATGAACTACAATGCCTGCATCTTGGTCTGCATGAAGGTTTTGGCTTCTCCCCGGTGGTGCAAAGTTGAACAATTGGCAGTTTTGGTGGTGTTGTCATTGTTTGAGCTGACAAGATTGTTTCCTTCATCTATGGTTGGTCCTGATTAATTAATCTTTCTTCAAGGATGATGCACGTTGAGATTTTTTTTAGTCTTGTCATGCTATGTGTTGATCCACAACTCTTTTTCTTTTCATATTATATATGTTTGGATTCAACCTATGTGAAATCATACATTTCTTCTAAAAGGTCATCTTGGAGTTGACCTAATTAAGGTTTTGTGTTGTTGTAGAGGATATATATATAGAAGGAAAAATTCATTTGTGAAAGTTTCAAAGAGCAGAGATTTAAAATTGAGCAGTATGTTAAAAATGAAGTGTGTGAAGTTAGTGTGAAGGATTAATTGTGTGAAAAAGGAACTGCAACATCAGCATATGTCGGATGCTTCTTTATAGCAGGTTATACTCTTAGTTCTCATTATAATTTTCATGTGTCCTACCCTGAGATAGTGTGTCTCATCAGTTCCTTGTATATTTCCCTAAGGTTGTATACCTTAGTCTATAAGTCCATAGGCAGTGAGCCTTAAACAACATTGTAATCTTTGTAAGCAGTGAGCTTCATATATTATGAGTTAACTCTCAATGTGGTTTTTCCCTCATTGGGTTTTCCACGTAAAAATCTTGGTGTCCTTTTGTGGTGCATGTTTTCTTTTCTTTTCTTCTTTCAATCTATGTGATGTGATGTTTAATCCGCAAATGGAAATGGCTAAGTTTTAATATATGTTGATTCACCCCCCTCTCAGCACTACAGTGTGCTCCAATATCATACACATCAACAACTAAAACATGGGAAGGTAAAGCTATTTCATTTTCTTTACCTAATAAAATCATTCAAGTCATTTCCAAATGTAAAGGAAAAACTATTATTCTATTTTTCCTAAGAGGTGTCCCTTCACAACAAGACTTCTTCAAATGGGCCCGTAATAATTAGGAACTCAAGGTTTGGGCTATTGAATCATTTAGAGGTATGGGAAGAGGATATGTAGAATGTACCATGGTGAGAAAGCTACTTGGAGCTACTGTCCAAATCCAACCTCACAAAATAAAATAGGATTTACAACATAGTTTTATGGCTTCAACCAAAGGAAGTTTACAACTCCCTACCAATTACAACACTTATAGAAGGAGGCTACAACCTCAACATACAACACTTGATGAATCCAAATGATCAACTACCACTGCAACACCTCTGCCGCCTCCAGCTCACTACCTTCAACACTCACACACTTCTGCTCTCAGCTCACTGCATTCAACACTCACACACTTCTACTTTCGGCTCACTATCTTCAACACTTCACATTGAACACACAACACTAACTCAACCACCTTGATCACACACTTGATATTCCATTTATATCCTCTACAAGCTTAATAAATTTTCTCCTTATTGACCAAAATAAAATGTATGACATGAAACATGCAACATCCATAAGAAATTTAGTTCAAAACATCTGTGGGAAAAGGAAATTGAATGCAGTCCAAGCCAAGAGATAAGGAGGAACTATTTTAATTCTACACACAATCCCATGTTAGCGCACGTAATAAAGACTTAGCACAAACAACTCAATATACCAGGTAGGCCCATCAAACACTTAACCCTCCAAATATTAGTTCCAGACCACAAACAGTGCTAGAGAAACCATATGACATCATTCAAGTCACACTACAAGCATTAAATGATATTCAAAAACATTTACATGCCCTCCTTTTACAAATTCACGCAACATTATGCTAGTGTAGGTAAGCAGACACTGGACCCAACATCACTTATAGACCCAGAAAGACACAACTTTGAGATAGAGCATTAAAAAATGTACTTGTGATACATCTTAACATCTAAAACTTGAAATATGAGAACATATAGGCAAGCTAAACTCATCCTTCAAACTACAAGACCACAACGTCAATTGTGGAGAAATGTAGAGCATTTCTCTTAACCTTCTTAACTGTGACTATATAGTCATCACAGTTCTAGCTCTGGAAACTTTTGTGTTTTGAAAATAGGAACATACATACTTCACACATGTATCTAACTAAGTTCCAAACTGCAAGACAACATCTTCAAATATAGAGTAATGTAGAGCATTATTCGAAGCATCTTCAGTACAACTTCCTAAACCATTGACTGTAAGAGAATATTTTATGCATTTTACATCGATAGACAGAGAATACAACATTCACAGCATCATTCATCTATTCACGAGCAACATGAAATATAGGATAATTGTGTATAGAAATCTCATGACATCCACCATCATACTCAACACTTCTAATCAATATACTGATTGTGACATTAAATTTCCCATACACTACCACTTTGTGAACATCAATGACAATACTTGCAACAATCTCCATTTTATTGACATCAATGACAACATTTGCAACAACCTCCTCGCCCAAAAAATATAAGGTTAAGAACCAATCTTTGACTATTAATGGTAGTGCTAAAGAGAATATCACCCCTCATAACTAATCCAAAGAACTATGAGCTCTAAGAAATATGTGGTAGTAATAGGAAAAGTGGTATGGATAGCATGTAGAGTGTGGTGTGCAGGAAATGTAATTTTCCTACAACAAAAACTACAATGATTTTTGTGTCAAAAACAAGAAAGAACCACATATCTACATAAGATAATCACCTCGACTTACAATAGAAGAGGTCGCACAGATGTTGATAACCACCATGTAGAAAGAGGAGACACTTCTACACAAGGTGAATTAGACTCCAACAATACCTAGCAAGACCTACACACTCAAATAATTCTTCTCTTCCAAATGCTCATGCCTTTCTCAAGTATTTAGGCTCTTAAATGAGCAAATTGCACATAGGGAGAGAGAGACACACTAGCTCACCAAGATAAGACAGAGTCGTGCCTATATAGCTTGGACTACGAATAGTACTAGTTAATGAGCTTGAGTCAAAGGAGGGTGTAGAGATGAGTGCCACTTGTGAAAGGAGGAGTGTGATCTACTCTCAAAGTAGAGATTAAGATTCCCACACTGCAACTAACTTCCTCCACCTCACATAACCTCCCTTAGAAATGCATGCAACCTCCTTAAATCATACACAAAAGGATAAGGAAAAACATGATAATGTTAATGATTCGTAGATATTTTCATACCACACACAAATAAAAATGTTGTTACAAATTGCATGCATACAAACTTATAGCCTCCAATGTGTAGATCCATGCCCCTTAAAAGGTGTTAAAACTTGTCTTGCAAACACAAGTAAGATCTTGTGCCAAATTCAAATCCTCCATATACACCTTGAATCATACCTTCTAATGCAATTTAAAACACCACTATCATGCAAATGATGACACAACACCCCTCTATGCTTAAAATTTGAGCTACAAAATACAAACACAATGTAGGTCGCATGGGTAAAGAGTGCAAACAAAAAATAATGGATTGATTCCTATGAGATAAACCATATCATGTCACCTCCAATATGTAGATCCACACTCAATTGCACCTTTCTACAAAGATCACACCTACACATGTTGTTGTTGAGGAATGGAGAAACATAAAGCCACAACAACTACCTTGAAAACCTTTGCTAGTGAGGCCAAAGTAAAGATGTTGTCAGGAGAGTGTGGTTGAGCTAAGTGTGAGGGGTCTTTGACTTGGTCATGAGACAACTAAATGGAGGAGAGCCCAAACTCTCGAAGACTCCTTCATCGATAAAAATTCCTTTCTTCAACTCAAATAAATACCAAAATACACATAGCAAACCAAATTGCATGCATCTATATTTCTAAATAAACACTCACAAAAATAATTGAATCACCATTCAAATGCAATAATGGCTCTAAGGAACTCTTGATTAGGCTAGGTGCAGGATTTTGGGAAGGGTTTTGCTATCATAGCTCTGATACCATGTTATAATTTCTAAGATCATAAAGCAAAAACCAATAAATTTCTACAAAATGTATGCATACGATAAGCCTGATTGCCATTATCAAAGAGATGATACAAATGTACAATGTAGCCTTGTATATGTAGGCAAGGTGGTGAAGGTAGGAAAGTTGAACACAATGATTGACTACCCTTCTAATCATGGAACACTTGTTAACTCATGTGACAAGTGTTTTGTGAGTGGCAAGTGTACATGTAAGAGGTGTTTCACAAAGTTAGGACACATGTCTCAACCACATGAAGTGAGACAAAACTCTAAAATAGCATAATTAAGCTTAAGCAAATGTGAATATGTCAAACTAGAAAGTGATTACAACTAACTAGTTATATAATGATACTATTTACACTAACAATAATAATTATACTATAAAAAAGAACAAGTTATGCAATGAGAAAAATATCAAAAGGGATTTAAAGGATGGGTTGTGTTATGCCTTGCATAACCACCCCATTTTATTTTATTTTGGAACAAAATGGGTCCCCCATTTTCTTTTCTTTTGTTTGCCTTTGGTTGTTTGGTTGGGTCTTAGGAGTTGTTTGTTTTGCTCCTAATTCTGTCTTTTGCTCTGTCAGAGGCGGGTCTGGAACCAAATCTAAATACAAAACTCTTTCAATGTTTCTAGTTCGGATATAGTTTTGACTCCGACTTTGCCTTCTCTAATGTTTCTCCTTTGTTCTGTTGGTTGTTTTCAACAAACTCTTGGGTTGGCCTGTCCTCTTGTTTGTTGGTCCTTTCCTTGTGTTTTTTTTTTTGCTCGCGCGGAAGCAAAACCGAGATTGGAACGGAAGTATGAAATTTCAAGTTTCCATTTTATGTTCTCATCCCAACTTTGTCTCCGCTCGTTTCCTTTCTCCTCATTTTCTTTGTTCCTTTGGGTTGGGTCCGGTGTTCGCTTCGGTCCCGCTTCCCTTGTGCCGTGTGTTTTGTTCTTTGCTTTTTCGTCAGGACTGGATCTGGACCTGGAATCGAAATTCAAACTTTGTGAAGTTCCATTTCAGTTTTGTCTCTGCCCCGTCCTCCTGTGTCGTGTTTTGGTCGTTGTCCTTTTGTCAGAACCAGATCCAGAGTGGAAGTTGAATTTGGGAACTAATTATTAGTTCTGGTCTGGTTCCCATTCTGGTCCCGCTTCCATCCCCATTTTACTTTTGATTCGGTTCTCGTTTCGGTCCCGCTTCTGAACCCGTTTTAGTGTTGATCCAGTTCCCGTTCCCATCCCACTTCCGACCACATTTTGGTTCTTATCCAATTCCAATCCCAACCCCGCCACATGATAAGAAATATCTTTTATGCCTAATACTTATACAATTCCACCTCCGATAGAGGCATAGTTTGACTAAGTAAATATTATCTAAGGAGGATGGAGAAGGGATTATATGATTGACTAACTTGGATGTTTTTTTCATCTAATACAAGAATTTGTTGCAGGAATCAAAAAATGTCGAGGGCATCAGATGAGGCCTCTCAGAGAAGCCAACCAGGTGAAACTTCATGGCAAGGAGTTAGATTGAAGAAGATCAAGGTGGAACAACTCCCATATACCTTGAGATAAATTATGCAAAAGGGAGACGATGGGGAGAATTTATTATTAGATCAGTTTATGGATATCAAGGAGGAGATAAGAACTACTAGAAAGGAATTAATCAAGTTAAAGGAGATGTAAAGGTTGGTTTCTACAGAATTTGAAAGGATCATATTTGAAGATGATTGGTTGGATGGACCTGATTCGAGTACTCTTCAACAAGTGTTCTCCAGTTATGACGAGTACATCCTTGAGCATTCAGTGCAAAAGTGAACTAACTCTTTTCACCATACTCAATATCTGCTTTTATCCTCTTTTGTGGGTTTTGACATGATCTCAACTCTGAGTTTGAGCCGTTGGTTTCACTTTCTTCTTGGAATATCAGATTTCTTGTTGGCACAACAGAGTAATCAGCCTTGGAACAAGGGTTCATGAGTCCACTTCTGTGTTCAGTTCCAGTTCCATTAATTATGGATCTTGATTGATAATTGAGAAACTTGTGCATGTGGCACCCTATATGTATTATTAGGTTCTCCTTTGTAAAGGTCAGCTAATTGAAGGAAGATTAGCCACCTGATGATAAAAAAAATAGAGATTGGATCTAGGATTTCTATGTTTTAGGAGAGAGAGACTCTAAAATTTTAGTAAAACTTGGTTATCTTACAGTTTTTTCACACATCTTTATGTTGTGGTTTAAAGTTTGGATCTATTTTGATAAGGTTAATGGTACATGATCAATCCATACGCCAATGATTTTTGTTGTGCTTAATTGTTTCTTATTTGATGAAAGTCAATAGAAGGAACTGGATTCAAGATTATATCATTGGATTATAAGTGGATGAAGTTGTTATCGTATTCATTTGATCTGTGTTTTAGATGATGAGTGAGTGATTTATTTGAAGAAAGTTTAGTGAATGTTGATGGTATTTGAATTAGCATTATGGATGTATGCAGTAGCATAGTTTATTCTATGGATGGCATCTTGCTATAGTTGTGTTTAGGTGGGATAAACACTCATTATTGATATGCATGTTTGGATATGTAAGAATTTTACTCATGTTTCTTTGATTTGAAGCTTTGATTCATCTTTTTCTTTTATTTAAACCCCCCCAATGTAGACTAATTGATGCTATGCATTCTTGTTCCTTGTTACCAGCAAAGGCCCCTTAAACATTATAGTTATATCAACCACTAAGTGATATCAGCATAATTGAGAACCAATTACCAAGACCTTGAGAGTTAGGTCACCATTTGTTATCTTTCTCTTTCAGGAGAAATAGAATAGTAATATTCTATTTAATGTTGTGTTGTTTTGACCCTCAACAGATCTGGCACTAGAAGGAGGGCTTGAGGAACAAGCTGGCTCACATTGGGTCATTTTCACCAGATAGGTACGAGAGAGTTCTTAGATCTTCTCAGAACCCTGAACCACTTGTTGAACTCCAAACCCCTATTAAGTATAGGCCTCGAGCTCATAGAGTCTTGATCCAACCTTTATCACCACCGCTCACCCCAACTGGGTTTCCACCGAACCCACTTACACCACCTCACCAGCCACTTTCACCCATTCCACAACCTACTCAACCTATATCACCACCAAGACCTATGGCTTACTTTTTCAATAACCCTTCACCATTAGGGACTATCCCTAGAGGTATACACGATCTCCCCAAGAACCTAGAGAATTTTTGTCCTAAGTACATGCATGGAGAATCAAGAAGTGTCGAGGAGCACATATAGGCATTTAAAGATGCTTGTACTCGTGCTCAAGTGGCTCATCAAGACGTTGTGTGCAGATTGTTCCCCTATTCGTTGGGATACATGGCATATAATTGGTACTTAAACTTACCCCAAGGGTCGGTTCTAGGTTGGATAGATTTGGAGAACGCCTTTATCAATCAGTTCAGGGTTTATGTAGACCCTGCTATCCTTTACCACCAGTTTGCCACAATAAGAAAAGAACACCATGAACTACTGCCTCTATTGAACACCAAGTTCCAAAGAATGTACCGAAGGTGGCAGGATCCTTACCTGGTGGTTGAGAACATTTCCATTTTGGCATACTTAAGGATTGTGGACCCTTTGATTGGCTTGTTCTTGAAAAGGACATATAATGCTAATGAAATTGATTCTTTGGCTAAGGTATATCATCTCGCTATCCAGTTGCAACAACAGATAAGTCTGCAATCTGGGAGTCTAGGAGGAGTTCTCCCTCCTATAGGATACCAAATGTCCAATCCACCCCCTTTATTCAATACGGTCCCAGGGATGTCTTATTCCCAATACGGACCCATGTCTGAGTTCCAAGCTTCACCTCCCTTGCCATTTTTTAACAATGGTCCCCAGGACTCCTCCCAGAAAATCAAAATTACCAAAATCAAGTTGGAGGATCAAATTCAGTTAATCAATCCTTTGTTGTGAATACTGTAGAAAGTGAAAAGACTCTCCAACTAACCAATGAGATGGAGACTCTCAAAATGACACTATCTCAAATGTCTAACGACATGGATCAACTTAGACAGAATCCCCCTCACAACCAAAACCAAGGTTTTCAAAATCAGGGAGGATATTCTAATCAAGGTGGTTATCCTAACCAAAATCCTAATCATAATTATAATACCAACCAGAATGCCAATAGGAATTTCCAGAACCAAAACTACTCTAATCAAAACTATCAAAATTAGAAGAGGATACAATCAAAGGTCTAACAACAATAGGCCATGGAATACTGGACCCAATAATGGAGGAGTTTCCCACAATTATCAAGCGGGAGACGAAAAGCCGCACACTACTAACGTGGCAAACCTCAACCTTATGACCAATTGGTGTAGACTACATGATACTGCGGTCCATTCTGAGGTAAATTTCTAGAGATGGAAAAGATGGTTAAGATAGCCCAAGTTGATGCTCTCCAGGGTGCATCCAACAAATTTGGTGGATCAACAGATACTACCATGGCATATGATATCTTTGAGGAAGAACTTCCATTTCCCAACCAGGAAGACAATGAAGCAGTAGAAGATGTGTACAATGCCCAAGCCTTCCAAACCAAGGGAGG